>JALLAS010000350.1:0-15124 GCA_036939415.1 Detonula confervacea | reverse complement strand
GCTCATAACCCAATAGTACCTTACCTAGTAAAGTACTTATGAGTTCCACCCCTAACTACAGGAGATCAACATGTTTGCATATGGTTCTGGTTCAACCGCCACTCTTATGCGGGCGAGCATACACCAAGATCGCGCCCACGAGATTGACTTGCTAGAAATGCTTCAAAAAGAACACTTGTATCATTTGATACCCTATCAAGAGTTGTGAAGTCTCACGAGATGAATGATGGAGCCACCATCCTAACAAAGAACCAGCAGGCATGTTTTAGGGACATCTCGCAAGAAAATGCTTCTGGCTTTGTTGGACGTATTTATCACCATCAATCCATCACTGGGGCCTTACGAGAACTCTTGACGGATGATACCACTAACAACCCACGCAGAATGAATGATAAACTCGCCTTCGTGAAAAGACACAAACGCGCTCTTGCAGCAGTGGCACTGTCTATAGGATGGGTTTGGTGGCTTCTCGCTGCCATTTTCTTCCAGGACTACAAAACTGCGGAATTATTCATTTGCTCATCTATGGTTTTTGCAGTAACCTTCCTTTTGAACATGTCCATTAAAATGGGTCTCAAACGTGGAAATGGATGGTCTTATATGCTTGGCCACTACTTGATTGGAATATTAATGTATATTGGCTACCTTGTTTTGCTCAGCACCAGCAGTTCTATACAACTTCGAGCTTGGCGATATATTTATTTTGGATGGTATACCTACGACTCTATCTTCTTCATTGTCCATTGGAAAGATTTGGCACCTTCCTTCTGCGATTTTCAATCGATGCATCACTCGTTGTCTCTGTTATGTACTGGGACTTGGTTGGCATTTGGTGGGGATTGGACGAATCTCATTGTTATCGCCGTGACAATCTGGTTAACGAGCGACACCTGGACTTGCAGCCTTTGGATTTACAGGCTTTTCGCCGACCTCAAGGTATGGAGGCGGCTCACGGCGGCGGAATCACTCAGAGTAGAGATTTTGGCTTTTTGTTTGGAGAGATTTCAGCGTGTTGCTTCTTATGTTTTTATATTCTTTGTGGAAGAAAGGTCTCCATTAGTGTGGCTGATATTAGGTACAGGCCTCCTTTTTGACGTTCTTGATGGCTTCTTTCACATTAGGAGCATCAGAGCTCGAAGATCTGATGAATAGTCAACGCGAAGAAGACAATTAGTGCAAGAATCTCCAAGATTCAAGCTTGAGACCAAGTATGATGCTACATACCAATCACACTATATAAGTCAACGCAAGAGATCCGAGCTCTGTGATCGTAATTACATATTTGCCTTTCATTCAACTTTAGCCGTACACCTAGATTTCTGTACTTGACGATCGCTTTCTTCGGGCTCTATGCCTGTGCTGTGCATGAAGAGAATGGTGGAATTTATTAAGTAAATGTTGAACGTCTGTATGGTAACAGCTTTTCTTGTTATGAATTGGAGTGCACCACAATATTATTCAGACCCGTTTTACAAGGACAGCAGACTGTCTGTTATCATACAACATCTATGGCCTAGAACACCAGTTTCCCAGCTATATTTGTTCCCTTGTTCAATTGCGAACAATTGTAGTTATGCCATTGATGCTTACACTTAGATTTGTTGTGTTGCAATCACAAAAAACAAGAAGACTCACCAACTTCATTCATGTTGCTGTGGTACTACTCAAACCCAATTCAGAGTTTCAGCCAACGTAAAGTATGTAGTAACAGAAGAAACCACTGCCATACCAAACGACCTAATCAACCATTGAGGTATCTAGGCGGAGTAATCCAAATCCCCATCATCATATTCATTTTGTCTTCGTGACAAAGCTATTGCAATTGCCGGAGTTATTATGAATGCCAATGTGCCATGAGCGACACCTCCGACCAAGTTGGTAACAACTCCAAAACCGCCAACCTGGGATAATCCGAAGCAAATGCCGACGGCTCCGCTCGTTACGGCAGCTCTTGACAACGCGAAACCCACACCGTTCTCTCCCTCATCGCTTCCTTCACCACCATTATTCGAGCCGAGCAGCACATTCTCCAATATCTGCCGACCGCTCGAAAACACCACCGTAAGCGTAAACAACAAATCAACGCACAACAAAATCTTCAACGCCGACAAATACGGCCCGTTGTCCAAATTCTGCAGCACCAAATCCTGCGTCTGCTCCCCGTAGAACCCCACGCACACGATGGCAAACAGGGCATTGACCGTCCAAATCACCGAGACGGCCGCGGAGACCGCCGGGGCGTAGTCGGCCCTGGCGTCCTTCATGCTGTTGATGATCGGGAAGGTGAGGAAATTGATGCAGAAGAGGTAGGCGATGGTGCCGAAGGATCCGCCGAAGGCGTCGGCGAAGGAGTCGGGCCACATTTTCAAGCGGGACACGGCGGAGAGGGCCTCCGATACGCCCCCGCCGGGATCGACCAGCGCTCCGTAGGCCAGCGTTACCAGTATCCCGCCCAGTACCGCCGTGACTCCCAGGGCGGAGGTGAAGGCGAAGACGCCGTAATTTCTCACCAAGGACAACGGCAGGACCGTGGCGGCGGTGATCATCTCCCACGCGGTCTCGTCGAGGGTCGGCGCCAGTCGATGCACGATATTTCCCGACACGGCGTCCGCCGAGAGGGACGCCAACGTCTGTCCGACGAAGACGATGTAGGTGGAGCACACCCCCAGCGATGCCACGACCGTCAATGCGAATACGAGCTTGGACGCCTCGTCTCCCAGCGATAATTTCGTCAGCTCGACGTAGCTCGAAGGGGGCGACGCCGCCTTCGACGACGAATCGTCTCGCGCGCTCTGCTCCGCCGCCAAATATCTCGAATCGTTAATGCTCTGCATGGTATTCATGGCGAGGAAGGCGCAGACCGTCATGGCCAACGTCCCGCCGATGACGCCCTCGTTGAGGAATACGTGGGGCAGCGCGAAGGAGCCGGCGCCGCAGATGCATTTGCCTAGATTGGTTGCTGCGGATAATTTCGTTTGCGTTCCCTGATGGGAAGAGGAAGAAGATTGTTGTATTTGTATTGTTGCTTCGTCGCCGTTGAGTGGGATTTCGCAGGAATCGACAACGTTGCCGCCTGCTAGGCACGGTTCGTCGTTTATGTCTACTACATCGATTATTCTAACTTTTTTGGATGAAAGGGTGGTGCTGCTGCTGGATATTCTTCGAGCGAAATAATTGCGTGTCGGCGGCGATGAAAAGCCAGAGGAACTGCCCGCTTGCAGGACGATGGCGATTGCTGCAGTAGCGGCAACGGTTGATGCGGTGGCTGTCGTCCTCTTGTATCCTCTCATGTTGTTGGTTGCACTTACTCCCCTTCTTGGATGAAGAAGTGAGTGCTAATGATGTACCTACATACCATATTATTGCTTTCCATCTTGCTATCAGCTGTGTTGTTCCTCTTGCCAGCAGACAAGAATCGGAAGAGGTGGATGGATAGCGCGCGGGCTGTTTGTGCGTGTGGTTCGTGCCTGCTTCGAGAGTTTGCTGTTGCTGGAGGTTTGTGTTTGTTCTTTGGGTGTTGTTGTTTTTTCGCGTTGTTGTTTTGCGATGAGCACGCAGTGAGTCAGTCGTCTGGCCGTCACCTCTAACCTGATCTGACACAAAAGATCCAAAAGATAGAGTATTGAAAGATCCTCTCAAAATCGATTTGAGATTATTTGTTGACGCGCGCCTCGAACCCAACCATAGCATAATAGATATCCGTAGTCCGAGTTTGATCCCTTTTAAAGGGATCAAACTTTATAAGAGCTATCAAAAAGGGATCAAAATCCCGCGCAGTTTACCTAGCGGTAGTTAGTGGGAAGGATCGATTCACGCCGATCCATCAGCGGCTACTGGGCAATGTTATTTTTGTTAGGGGCTAGTGTACACCACAAACTATGTGTTCCTATGTATAATAATGCGGTATGCGCGAACAGCGTGTGCACACTAGCCCCTAACAAAAATAATAGCCACTGATGGATCGGCGTGAATCGATCCTTCCCACTAACTACCGCTAGGTAAACTGCGCGGGATTTTGATCCCTTTTTGATAGCTCTTATAAAGTTTGATCCCTTTAAAAGGGATCAAACTCGGACTACGGCTATTGAACCAGAGTCTTTTCACAGCTAGATGCAACAGACAAATTAGTATTTTGGAATCTGTCCTTTTAAAGTAACGGATCGATAGTACTTTGACGGAAGTGTGCAACAAAAAAATTACGGAAATACTATTAAGCCTGAAAAGTAGGTGGCAACTGCTGTACTAAATCTTAACAGACAAAGCATTTCTCTCATTTGGACTTCTTCTTCACCTTCCTATCTTGGGATTTTGACTTGAGTTTAGCCTGGAGATTTGACGACGCCGCATGGTCTCGCTTTGGTTCCTCTCTAGATGGGGGTTTGGACAACAGGATACCATTCACCTGGGCAAATGGATTGCAACAAAGGGCATGGACATTAATGAGTGTTTAGTATGCATCCACAAACGAAAATGTTGCCAAAAAAGAGCCAGTCAACAGACTTACGATCGACCGATAGCCCTTTCCCTTTGCCTCAACTTTTCGTCCGTGCGAGGTTTGCACCTTCTCGACCTGTGCATCAAGGAAGGCCATGTCATCTAGATCGTCTGTGTCTTGAATAGCTTCCTTTGGTGGATGTTTCGCCCCTCCAAGCTGTTTACCTTTGCCCTTTCCTTTCTTCTTTTTCTTCTTCTTTGATGCTGAAGGCTTGGCTGCTTCTGGCTTCACTTGCTCACCCTGGCGTTTCTCCCGCTCCAATGCCAGTTGTCGGAGTAGGTTGTTGGGAGCATCGCGTTTTGCTTCATCATCCGAATTTTCAGAGGACTCATCATCAACATCAAGATGTGCAAACTTAGAGGTTGTGCTGGCAACTGGTATTTCAGCAGTGACAGGGGCTGTCACNGGGGCTGTCACGTCAAACCTCGTTTGCTTCACGATGCTAAGAAGCAATCTGTTGGTGCCTCCGCCATCATGACACCCTAGACCAAGCTGCTTTGCCAACTCCTGGGCCACAACAGAATTGTAATCTGATAACGACGATAGATTCAATTCATCACCATTCTTCCCTGACTCCGAAAAAGATTTTATCTTCTCCATCAATGCTATCCTGGTGGACTCTGTCTTCGTTTCATTGTTATTTTTTGCTGCTTTGTGTGTTGAACCACCTCTGATGTTTTGGTTGGATTTTTCAGGAGCACTCTGCCCTTTTACTGTATTTGGTGGTACAGGTAGTTTGGATTGTTCTCCATTAACAACTTGGGTATGCTGTGGCTTGGGCAAGCTAATTTTCGCCTGTGAAGCACTGCTTACAAACTCATGTTGTGTATACTCTGCAGCTGATCGATATTCTCCCTTTTCTTCCATCCAATCAACCAGTCCTTTGATGAACTGGTTCTTCGACACAGTCTCACAGTCACAAATCACTGCACAATGGCGTTTTGCACGTGTCACCGCAACATTCAATCTTCGCTCATCTCTGAGAAACCCAATACCATCCTTCCCACCTCGATCACTGCTTCTAACCAAGCTTAACACAACAGCTTCTCGTTCGCCTCCCTGAAAACCATCAACGGATCTTATTTCTAGTTTTGGCATAACTGGTAGTAGAAGTTTCCGTAACAATTCCACCTGAGGCATAGCACATGATGTAACAGGTTAGTCAATGTCAGAGGTGAGATCCACGGACAAAGTGGTCTCCGTGCTTACCTGGCCATTGTATGGAGTAATTACTGCTATGTCTTCGGCCCGAAGACCCAATGATATCAAAGACTGCACATGAGATACCACTATATCAGCTTCTCCCTCATTAGATCGAGAACCAGCCTCATTAGCAGTTTCGTGCATCTCACAGCCTGTTGTATCGATGAGCATCAGAGTGACTTTTTCCAGCGGATTCTCACCGGATTCCAATTTAGCACCCTGTGCATTCACCTTTTCCGATACAAGTGGAAGAGTCAAAAGCTGTCGATCTCTTACAGATTCATGGCTTATCAGCTTGCCATTATACATTGCATTACTTGCCCAGTCGCTGATATTGTGGTGCATTCTGTACTGGACCTCCAACATTTTTGAACGACAATTGAATGCGCTACCAGTGCTTTTATCATAAGTGATCATCAGTCGCTCAAACAGAGTTTTCCCTAGCTCACGTTGAACTTCGCGGACTGAGCATTTTATCGTCGGTGGCAACTGTTTGTGATCACCAGCAAGTACAGCCCGCTTCCCTCTCAACAAGCTTCAACAAACAAAAGTGAGGATAGGTTGAAATGTGAGTCTTACCAATACCATTTTGACATCGTATAGTAACGTGGCAGACAGCAATATTAACAGATAGGATTACAATGCTCACCTGATCCAGCAGCTGGCCTCTAATGCCTGCGCCGCCTCATCAATAATAACCAAATCAAATGATATTGGTTCCCCTTTTTTATCCGCCATCCGCCTAAAGACGGAACCAGCCGCACCAACATTGGTTGCAAACACTACATTGGAATCACGCAAAATCTCGCCTACTACCCGTTCCTCGCGTGTTCGAATCTCTTTCCGAAGTGATTTCATTTCACGATAAGCTGCACGCTTTTCTGCTGGGCGAGATCTTGCATTCGAAAGTGTCTTTAGATACTCATTCATCTCGGATCGACAATCTCTTACTATTTCAGTTCCATCGGATGATTGCACAAGCGATTCTAGGGAGTATCTTTGAATTCCATGTTGGATACGAGCTGGATGCCCGAGTCGAACTGCCTTTATTCTGCTTTGCTTGCTACCTTTCCTTGCGCCTGCTTTACGTTTGCCTGTGTCAGCTGTTTGATTCTCTTTCTCTAGGCTCATGACACGATCTAATACATTATCAACCGCAACATTGCTTGGTGCTGTGACAAGAACTTTCCAGCCTTTTTGGTTAACAGCACATCGTATCAACTCAGCTACAGTTGTGGTTTTACCAGTGCCAGGTGGCCCATGGACGAGTGAGATGGGAGAATTGGAATGCAGAGCCATCACCACCGCCTCCCTCTGACTGTGATCGAGTCTAGTTGATGCAAGGTCGCATTCAGCTTCAAGAGCTTCAATTCGTTCCCGCGTCATTTCGGTGTTGTGCTTTGAGTTGTTCGGCTCAAATGCTGCCATTATAATATCGCCAGCAATGGGATGGCTCACGCCATCTCTCGCGAGTTCATCAAGAGTTGATACCATTTTATGATGTACGTCCACACTTGATTTAGGAATCAAAGCGTATGGAGGAGTCCCCTCTATCATTCCGTCATCGTCATCACCAGGTTCGTCTTGTTTGCTAGTTTTCTTTCCTTGCTTTTTGGGTGGATCCTTTCCAGATGATGACTGCTGATGCTGCCTATTTCTGGCATTCCCACTAAATAGTGCAACAGAGACGCTGACATCATCAACTGCGCAAATCACTCCCCCAGAACGCTTTGACTTTTTCCCGCTTTGGGCCCCTTTGCCATTGTTTGGTAAAATCTGCACCTCGTCTCCAACAGTCAAGCGATGCGCTGGCAAAAGCGGTGATGTCCGGTCGTTCTGATCGTTTGATGCGTCAATATCGGATTCGCCAGTGTCTTGAGATGCATTCCCAAATGTTATTACTGTGCGGCCATACAATCCGACGGAAGTTTCCGACACATCAATATTACGAAGGATGAAACCGCCATCTCTGCCATCGTTTTTAGCCTTATCAGTGCTATTTTTGCTGTCGCCAGCTTCTTCTTCCGCTCGCAGCTCCAATTCCAACAGCCGCTTTTGGGTGGAGACGAAATCCTGTAAAGCGATTTCTGCTGACACCATGATAACACAACAAATAATACGAATATGGCCAGGCGGGGTTTATGACGCTACCTGAGAGATGAGGACGCGAGCTGCAAGTTGATGCGACGATAGGGAAGCTGCGCGATGGATCGTATCGTAGCCAGAGGTAGCCAGTTGCCGTTGTTCGTTGTCAACGAGGCCAGCAAAAGTCTGAGCTAGGGTCGAAGGCGAAGATAGAAGAAGGTTGCAGGTTGCAGTTTCTAGTTTGTGGTTTGTGGCCGTTTGTGGCGGAAAAGGGATTTGGCAATAATTAACGTATATTGAGACCGGAAATCGAAAACTGGCGATGGTCCGGTAAGCTTCGTAGTCAGGTGCAGTACCTCCAGCCTCCAGCTATTTAGGTCTACCTCAGGCTTCCTCTGTTTCCATTATTTAGACATTCAAAGCTGAGGGATAGATTATAAAGCGAAGCGCTTTTGTGGTTTGCTCGTTTTATTATACTGAGAGTTCACATTGCATCTGGCGCCAGTCTGGCGCTCACGTCCCGGACTACGAGATTCAGAAAGTCGAGTTGTGGATGCTTCAAGCGGACATCATCATCCTTGCAGACACACGAGTATCGATCAAGTATTGAATGTACTTAGCAAACCCCAACAATAAATTGCAAATTATTATTGCTAAACATTTTTACAAATACAAAATTTACTATAATATCTAGTAGACCAGATCTGAGCATCCTCTCTCCAACCAAAACAGCCTTAGCCAATCCATCGCAATTCAAACAAAGAAGTCAGCATGTACTTCTCGCAAATTTTTGGAATGGAAGTAGAGGGTATCAGCACGGCCTCCATTCCTGCAGCTCTGACCATTGCAAAAAAGCGCGCTTCATCTTGCGGTGACATGTCACGTCTCCTTTGTGTATAACCCAACAGTACAATCGGACATGCTGTGCTATCTGATTGAGTAACATCTTCCTCTGTGGCTAGCAAACTGCCGCTGTCTTCGTCAACTCTTTTCGAAAAAAGTCTTTGACGTTGAGCACAAAACTTATTCAACAATATTAACAGAGATTCCCAAGCTGGCTGTGTAGCACCATAGATTGCATCTGATAGCAAAATTAGGTCTGTGCCACCAAGCGACTCGAGTTGTAAAAATACAGGATGGCAGGTTTCGGCCTGATTGTCATTGGCAACCGCCACCCAATCCAGTGGATGAACCAACATTTGTTGTTGCCTCTCAGTGTGTTGGTCCAAAACCGGTGCATTTCTCTCCAAATTTTCTTTCAATAATTGTATTGCGACAGGGTCATTATCTGTAGAAACCACATTCATGCCATACTTCGTCGCAACTGCAGAGCATAATCCCAACCCAGCACCGAGCTCAAGAACTGTCCATTTTGCATTTTGTGGTTTTGACCCCATACCAATTTTGTCAGAATGCCAATAGCCACCTTTTGACCATTGAGCATCAATATAATACGATATCATGTAAGATGCGGACCACAGGGTGACCCCCGTGCGGCCCTGTCGACGACGTCGAAGCTCATTCTTTTCCTCATCGGTCTGACTGGAAATATTTGGCTCTACGAAATCTTTCGGTTGCTGGTGTATCAGTATCGACCCACACCCATCAAATGCAATTCGTTTGTAACTATCTTTCTCGTTCGACTCAGCTCTTGCAGATGATGATTTTGATTGTTGAGTGGGTGATCGAGTATCATCCTTCGGGATAGATGCTGGATTGCTCCAGCTGTAGGTTCCATCACTAAGATTTACATCCAGGGTTTCTCCGAGGATCGCCTTTTCGTTGAATACATCGCCACCAGCATTGCCATCGCCGCCAGTTGCGCTGCGTTTGCTCAAATAATATTCCCGCGAGGGCGAGGAGTGAAGAGGTGCCGCTGGTAATTGAAATGATGCCGTCGTTTGGATGCCACTAATAATACCCTGACAATGCAGGAGTGTGGTGACGCAACATAGAGCGAGAACGCGGCCTCTTCGGCGTCGTCGAACCGCAACAGGAAAAGGGGTCAATGGTATCATGAATTTCGTCTGGGTTCAGTACGATACTATTGCAGGCAATGGGTGTGGTTAGGGTAGTACCTAGGTAGTTGCGGCGCGTGGTTGCAGGGTTCTTGCAGCTAGCAGTGTGTTGGTGGTTGGTGAGGTCCGACTGGGGGGGCGCGCGCGCGGGGGGCGGGCGGGCGGGCAAAAAAAAGCTTCTTGCTGTTCCTCTGATTTCGTCAGAGCCCTGTGTTTCATTTATCTTCCACGTGGATGCGTTTGGAGCCAATAGGGGAAACGCATCTTCGCCAAGATAAGGAATTGCAATGATTGTGAGCGATTATATATGAAGGAACTGGTAACATAATCGCCAAGCTATTACTCGCTAAGGGGGTTCTTATTCTGGGTTCCGGAATATTCCCGCGCCCTTGATTGTGGCGTGTCGGATGCCACGTACTCGCCGGTATGGTATCGTACCATACGATAGATTTGCTCTCGCTGACCACACGACACTGGCCGCAAAACCAAAACGCTCGTGGCGTGAGGCGTGACCAAGACACAAAACCAAAAGATAATAATAGAATAGAACGCTTTTCACCTCCGCAACAATGGTGTCTACTTCTTCCCTCTCGGCTCCCCCCATGATCATGAGCACCTCTCCTACCACTCCTCCCGCGGCCCTATCCAAGCCAGTGATTTTCGCGTCGAGTGGTTTGGGCGGTATGCTTGGCTGGTGCATTGTTCACCCCGCCAACACCGCTGCGGTGCGCATGAGCCTGGCCAGCATGCAAGGAACCAAACTTTCCTTTTCGGATATCATCAAAAAGAATGGGTTCATGAGTCTATATGATGGTCTCGCTGCGGGAGTGTGGCGTCAGTTATTTTATGCATCTTCGAGGTTTGGTCTTTTCGAGACGTGCCGTGATCAGTTGCATGAAATTCGCGGAAAGACAGATTTTGGAGGACGGTAAGTCAATAATGTAGTTGGCATAACCCTTTGATATCAATATTTTTGTTACATGTTCTAAATGTTCACTACATGTCATGTCTCATCTGCAGAGTGGTAGTTGGTGCAGCAACCGGAGCAACGGCAGCTCTCATCTCTTGCCCAATGGAAGTGGCTACGGTCCGTATGTCAAATGACGCAACCCTCCCCGCCGCAGAACGCAGAAATTATAAGGGAGTGTTCGATGTTGTCAAACGAATTTATACCGAGGAAGGAGTCAAAGCCTTTTGGAGAGGTGCCGCTCCCTTCGCACAACGCGCAGCCATGGTGGGTGTGTTTCAGGTGGCCACATTGGATCAGTTCAAAGATTTATATGCCAGCAAATTGAATCAGAAGAAGAACTCCATTCCTAATGTATTTTGCGCAGCCATGACTTCGGGTCTCATTTATTCGATTGCCACTATGCCGTTGGAAGCTTCAAAGAATCGCATGGCGACCCAGACCCCGGATAAGAATGGAAAGCTTCCATACACTTCTACCCTGCAAACTTTGAGAAGTGTCTCGGCAAATGAAGGATTCCTTGCCCTTTACAATGGATTTTTGCCTTACTACATCCGTTGTGGTGGCCACACTGTTTCGATGTTTATTATTGTCCAAGTCTTGAGAGATCACTATCAAAGCATGTAAATGAATTGCTTTTTGATCCTGTGTACAAAGCTTTGAGACGTGGTCTGCTAATGATTCACATGTAAAAATAAAACTCAAATCCTCTTCAGTTGACATTTCATGGCTGTGTCTTGAATGAATTTTACAATAGAAGCTGATTGGAATGTTTGCATAAGTGTGATGGCAGCCAGTAAGGAAGATGTCTCAAATCTAACTATATTTATTCACCCCCAGTTGTGAATGCAAAAATATAGTCCTGTCTTGAGAAGAGAAGATGGCTCCGAAACCATTCAATGAGAAATCCAATGGAATCATAGTTGACTTGGACTCTTTCACAAGTCACAGAGGAACGTTATGTTGATGAAACCAGGGCGAAATGAAACAACATCATCCTCAAGATTCGGAACTGGCAAAATAGGTTAATTTTGGCATAGTTTGGGGTGATAGGTGACAGACCTCGCCGTACAGTATGAACAGAAGATTCATAGATGATATGGAAATATTATAGGGAAGTTATGCAATGCTGACAAGTGATAGCAATAGGTTACGATGTTTGATCTTGTTCAAGTAACATTCTGATATGATTTGTTGCATAGTGCTCAGACCTGGGCGGATATTCTAGAATGGTCAATTGAAGGGTTGCCTTTGGACACTAAGGCATCAGAAGCAGAAGAATTATCAATTGTATGGGATTGTTCTGCGTCTTTCCTGTGCCCCTTTCAACTAAGTGCAGGGTCAATGTGCATTGTATTGCTTCAGTTTTGACTTACTAAATCTAAATCTTGCTTTGAGTATGTTATTTCCTTGCTTTCAGGCAAATATTGCTCAGACATAGAGACTGAGGGACAAGTTCTGGGCAAAGAACGATGGGTGAGAGTTTGGCATGGTCCCATCGGTCTATTGGTCCTTGTGCATGTCTCGGGTTTTCCAGCTAAGTAAATGCTCGGACACCTCGTGCATATGACCATAACATCAAGTGGTAGATCAAATAATTTAGCATATTATGAACACGATATTTAGACAACAGATTTGTTCAAATTTGTTGGAATGCTAAACACAAGTTTTGCATTCTTGACAAACCAATGAAAAGATACAATAGATGACATGTTGACAGTTCAAGTGTAAGAATTCCTTAATGTTGACAGTTCAAGTGTAAGAATCCCTTAATATTTGATATTGCTGAGATCAAGAATGTAGTTGCATTACAATGTATCATCTTGTTGATTATAGGGTTGTTGTGCTGCATATCACTTTATGGTATCATGAAGTCATTATGAAATGATAAATAAATCACTGCCGACCAAGGAATGTGAGCAACTTGTATCAGAGATAGACAAGGCGGGATAACCATAGAATGGCAAGAATGTGCATGGCACACATCCGATCTACAACAACCATACCATCCACAAGATGTTGCAGCTCAATCAAAATGTCTTAGCGGCATCTGTTTTGCTTTTGCAAAAAACAGTTCACGCTGAGCCTGATGCAAGACGATCCATTGTGGTCAGGGCCTAAACCTAGAGAAAAGGCATTTCCGCTGACACAGGTGTGACAAAGACTTGGTGAGAGCAGGAAGTGGTGTAGGTAGGATGAAGTGTGAGTCAACCTTTCCATCAAACCCTTTATGGTTTATGGGACAACAAGGCCATGGGAGGGTCGTCAGGCTATGCTACTATCAAGCAGATGATGACAATGCTCACCAGCTGAATCTCAGCCGTACTCTTCACCTTTCAGCCAAAACCTAATCCACCCTATACATTGCACCAAGAGCATAGCCAACAATTCTGGTCCAAACCATCTATTGCATCAAGAGCACAGCCAACAATTCTGGTCCGCAATGGATGTCAACATATTGGTGAAGACAACAAACTTTCAGTGTTTATCACAAAGCCAAATTCAAAACCACACAGCAACCATCAGATCGTCCACCAGATTATAGAGGCCTAGATGATCAAGGCACCTGCTCTCAAGCCAAAGCCACTATTGTTACTGTTGAAGCAGAGACAACACACCGTTCTGACCCAGAGCTCCCAAAAGTCTCGGTGGAAGTGTATGAAGATGAAGGGTGATCCAGCCTTTCCATGGCAAGAACAAAGAATTTTGTATGACCAACCCCAAAGTCTGATGTACACAACCACCAATTAATTCATCTACCAGACATTGAATCTCAACTGCAGACATATCAGAGCGCCGCCTTTTCTTAGGTGATGAAGAGGATGAAGCTGTAGTTGTATCCAAAGCTGAAGGACCAATGGCTGCCAAAGCCTTTTGGGGGGTGAATGAAAGGTATAACAACCATCTATTGGTTATGAAAAATGTGTTATGTCTACCACGAGCCAACACTATAACAACCAGCAAGACCCTTGATTGCCGATACGTATGTACATATGTACGTATGTAACAAATATGTTCATGTAAAGACCTCGTTCGTGTGGTGCTCAATCTGGTAACTAAGTGGTAGCCAAGTGATAGCTAAGTGGCTGCTAAGTGGTGGTCAAGTGGTAGTCAAGTGGTACCTAGTCAATGGTGGCCATCAAGCAAAAATTGTTGTAAACTCTGTAAATGTTTTGTGGTCAATGTTATACCATAGATGGTGTTTGCGGTTCACCCTATTGTATCGCGTGCGATCATCTTCAACTTCTCTGTCGCTCCATCCCGCCCAGCTCGCCGGCAATGATTGCAATCTGTTTAAATAATATTGTGCAAAGCTACAGAGAACAAAATTGTCACCGGATCCAGGTGGAGAGGTGTGTAGCATGATGTCGGCGGCCGGTTAATCTTGACCACGCCATGCATCGGGCAAGATCAGCCGATGGCAAGTTGCTGCTGTTCTGAGGATAGGAGATGTGAGCGGCCTTGTGGCATCCACTCCATTGGATCATTGGATTCTTGAATCTAGATCATGATGCAATAGTCATCAAATAATTAATTAATTCCACAATTATATAATTAGAGTTATTTTATGCAATGTAAAGCAATATCGCCTTGTCGCTGTGCTTGGGGGGAGAGGGCATTTGGCACAAAGCCGCGGCAAGCAACGGCCAGCAATAAACAATTAAATAATTCCACAATTATTTAATTAGAATTATTGTATGTGCAAGCCGCTGTACTTGAGGGGAGATACACAATGCTTATGGCTGCCTTGTCTTGGTTGACATCCTGCACAAAGCCGCAGTGACAGACGGTGCGGTGTGTGGTGTTGTTGCTTGGGCGATGATTGATGAAGTTATTTTGCCGGGGAGCCTTGTGAAGCGTGGCGTATGGAGGGAGCAAGGTATTGTATTGTGCATGGTGGTCGGGCCAGGGGGTGAAGAACATTTTCATTTTTACATCTATTTCCCGTGGTGATCAGGAAATGATAGCCGAGTGCTGAGTGGTAGCCAAGTGTTAGCCAAGTGTTAGCCAAGTGGTGGTCAATATGGTGATTGCACGAGCTCGTTTGCGAAAAATATTTTAAATGTACATACATGCCTAAATACGTATCTGCGATCCAGGGTCTTGCAGCTCTAGCTTTGGAGAGCTGATCAGATGAGTAATTCTTGGCACGTGGCCATGCAAGACTCAAATCTTACTTTTTTTTGTTCAAGTACGTTGATTTACTTAGAGGGACGTGGTCAGCTTGTAAGATTGAAGGGACCGAAACGTTATTCCAGATGTTACTTTTTCAATTATCGCACGTGTGCTAAAGCAAGCGAAAAATTACTCCTTATATCATTTGCACGTGGACGTGAGGATTATTCTACGGATTCC
>JALLAS010000349.1:0-14254 GCA_036939415.1 Detonula confervacea | reverse complement strand
CGTGGATGTACGTAGATAGGTTCCATGTGTCTTTATTGTCGTCGGCAACAAAATTGGGAAACACTAGCTTGAGGAGGGATTCAAACACAATTTTGTGAGCTCAAAACATTGGTTTGAGTCAACCCAATATTCTATAGGTACGTAGGAATTAAAATTCTACGTAGCTCGATCCACATATTTTGCTGGAGATCTGTTGATTTGAGTCGAGTCAACTTGAATCAACCTTCGTGTAAAATTGTTACCCAGCCCCTATCAAAAAGGATTAGCAAATTGAACCGGGGCCATCGAGTGGCATCAGATTTTTCCCTGTATGATTCCTACGTAAAAAAATATTTTCTACGAGGTAGATTTGGATCCCTCCTCAAGGGATCCACGATACTGGCTGTTTCTGGCACCAAATTGCAAGTAAATGGTCCCACTTTCACAAATGCATAGACCACCTATTGACCGGGATAGACCAATAGGATGGTCAATACATTTAGGTTGGGTCCTTAGCTCAATGTGGATGCCCATATCATGAGCATTTGGATGCAACATGGCTCTGTAATCCGCGATACAAAAACATACTGTGGATCCCTTTTTGGATCCCTTTTCGGAGCTGGAGTACGATACCTCTTAGTGACGATTGTAAGGAGCTACTCCTAGAAGCTGTAATCGTAGATCTTGGCGCCATTTTCGATTTTCCGAGTACCATAGTACGATAGTTTTCCAGCGTCAGACAGACAGACGCTAAGATCCGAAAGATCCAATCAAAGATCCCGCGCCCCGGCCGCCGCCGGCGCCATCACATTATTTTGTGATAGTATCACATCCATCAAAAAATAATCATCTCTCAACCTCTGCTTATCCTCTGGCTGCTACTTGGCTCTCTCCATCTTTTGTTCCTCCGGCCAAGCTCCAGCTAGCCGATCAGAACCTGTCTTTGCCTTTGCTTTGTTCGCCTCAAGTATCAATCCGTTTACATTTCACCAGGTCGGCAGAACCTACGATACTCTAGAGTACGAAAGCGAACGTGTCAACTGATGAGATCTGGCGACGGAGAAGTCAATTTACCAGTAGCAATGATGATGTTATCGCCGACAATGAAAGGGCTAGCAGTATCATTTGGATATTTTACCCTCTCTGCAAACTTCCAAGGAGCGGTGGGATTCGTATCGCCATCATGGCCGACAGCTCAACCGATGACATCGTCACCACAATATGTTACCAAACTAACAGTGGCATCAATTGAATCTAATAGGTCAATACGCAAGAATCGCAGCATGCCAACACGACACAATCATGGTGCCTACACAAAATTGTGGGCAGAGGCATTGAATGAGAGTGAGAACGATAAGAAACCTACAAAGGCTGACAATAAGGGATCACAAAAGGATGGGTCAAAGAAAGTTGCTAAATCAAAGAGTACATCCAAAACTGCAAGAAAGCCAACAAAGGACACGTCAACCAAAACATCACAAACGAAGAAGCAATCAACAAAGAAACCCCTAGAAATATCAGCTCAATCTCTAACACCATCCCAAACAAAGTCGAAGGCAGTACAATCTCAACAACAAGATCGGTCCAACAACAAGGGTGAAGAAGATGAAGCAAATTATGATGCCACCAATATTATACCTCAGACTGGATATTCTCTAGCTGACCAATTGGAAAACAAACCTGAGAATAAAGAGCGATTCGAGACCACATTGACTCCCATAGTGGTGGGCATCCGCGAGAACAAGGAGGTTGAGTTTCAGTATGACGAGGATGGATTTCCTATTGGGTATGAAGAAGCAGAGGATGCCGAGGAAGATAGTGGTGGTGATCATGAAGGTGTGGCAAGGATTGATACAGTTTCTACTTTGGGAAATGTTGGCGAAGAACCTGTAAGGTGGTTGGTTTCTTTAGAAGAGACGAATGACGACGGCGGTGATGATAAGAGGCAATCTTATGCAATGATTGATCTACCCCCATACTCTGACAAGTTGGCAGATGAAATCCGATACTTTATGGATCCAGAATACAATATCACTACCTTGACCAGCAATGACAGTAGCAAGGCGAAAGCAAGCCTAGATGTTATCCTAATGACCAATCAACAATGCATCCACTACGACTCCACTCCAGCAGTGTACGTCACGCGCAAATCTGACTTGAAGAAATGGAAGATGGCCTTTCCAAGCGCAGCAGTGGTCATGTATCGATTGGACATACCAAGAGAATGAAGAGACGAAGTGACGCAGGTATTGGATGGGTATGGCCCATGGGGATGGAGCGAAGATGATCAAAAATTGGTAGAAACTGGGCGTCCACTTACTATTGAGGAATGGGATGAGGATACCAAGTCCAAAGTGTTGGATCAGGGAGAACTGCCCGAGGTCGCCGAAAGCGATAGCAGTGAAGATGATGGTGATGACAACGATCCATTGTATTCACCTGAAGCAGTACGTGAACGGGAAGAGAAGCACCGTTTATTGGCAGTTTACACCCCCGGGCACACCTTTGGAAGTGTGACTTATATCTTCCCAAAACGTGGTATTTGCTGCTCTGGATACACCCTTCCATTGGAAAGTTCCGGTGCCTCCACCATCGAAGATTCCTACGATGACGAAGATGACCTAATGTCGTCAACTAGCTCCACCCCCATCCCTCCACAAGCTCCCAGGCTTGATTATCAAGGTTACTTGGCCACATCTGCATCTCGCCCTCGTCAAATGTCTTCCGCGAATTCGCTCATCAATAATTATATAGATCGTTTCAGGGTGGTGCTGCCTGCCCGTGGCGATGTGGTGTTTCTGGATAGCGAGAAGGAGGCGAGGAAAAGAGAATTGATGGAGAGCGTTGGGCTGTACAAAAAGATTGGAGATATTTATGGTCGTTTGGGTATTGTTGAGTAAACATTTGTGTTGGCTGGAATCCAAGGATTAGATGATTGACGAAGACTTTCCCTTTCAGGTTTGGGGTTCATTGCAGTTGGCTGATTGACTCTCGAACCGATCATTCTGTATCTGGTAAAAGCTCACGCTGAAGAAGCTAGGTTGCTAATAATTTAGTATTTATTGAGATCTAGTATTCAATAATAAAGATTGCATTCACAGAAGTAGTGTATGGTAGGATGGAGGAGGATCTTGTGAAGCTAGCTCGAGTTATTGTACGTGAGAGGTGCTGCAATGAAGTGTTGCAGATTGTTATGGTCGTCGTCCGAGCTCGCCAAGAGCAACCCAAGGATTAAAAAAAAACCATAAGAAGTGCTACTAATTCCCAATGATGTGTAACCCAGCCAGAATTAAAGCATTATAATCGCAAAATCAATTAAGCTGACGCCCAACAGAAACAGGGCACAATCCCTCTTCAGTTCCTTATTCTGTCTCCCGTTTCCTTGCAATACCCATATATCTTCCTTAAAGCTAAAAGCAACTTCTTCGCCAATCTTGTCAAGGTGAGGGAAATGATGTGCTTGCTCTTCGCGAAACTCAGCGTAAGATATTTTTGGCACTAGCTCAACATATCGTTGACGTCCCACAATGGAAGAAGCTGCACCCCACTCCTCACTGGCATCAACTAATATCGAGTCGAGCTTGTTATCTTGATGTGATTTTTCAGCCCATGCATATATGCATCGAAGTCTATGGGGCGTTTCGACTTGGTCACTGAAATGACGGGCAACAGTGGCTTGAAACGCTTTTGTAAGAGCCTTGCGGGCCTTGAGCTCCTTACGGCGGTTCCTCCACGATAGTTTCTTGCTCATCTTAGAGGCAGCAGATGAATTTGTACTGCTGCTTGTGTTGATATTCGAGATGTCTTCTCCCCCCAAAAACCAGGCACTTGGTTCATCACCTCCCATCCCTGCTGCCCTGGCAGGGCAGGCTTCCAAAGATATGTTTACCATGTCACTCAACGCCATGTGTACTGGTTTAATAGCCAAATCAACACAATTGTTCATTTCTTCTTCGTCTATCAATCCATCCCCATCATCATCAATGCAATTCCACCATGATTGGACCCATTCTTCATTCGCACCATTAGCATATGCTTCAAATATCTTTCGTATACTCTGTGCTTTCACCGTGGAGCGTTCTCGTGGTACGACGGTTTTGGAAACAGCACCTCGATCAATATCTCCGCTCGTTACTGTGGTGATTGTGTCCCAATGGTCCAATAGAGTTTGAGCAGTTGCACGCAGGAGCAGAGTGCGATAAAGCTGTGTGGATGAAGAAAATGCCTCATTAGTGATGTTGTTGAGTAGCTGCGCTTGTTGCTCTATTTCCACTTCATCAGAGGGTTCACCAATCTGACCAACTTTAGCGGTATCAGAGGCATTGTTACTCTCAGTATCCGCCATGAATTCTCGCAAGTAGCAAAAGGGATTGTTCACATCCAATGAGCCCGCCTCAGGCTTTTTAAGATTTGGATCTTCTGGCAAGCCTACAGATAGAACCCTTATTACTTCATTCAGAGTAGCTTCATATTTTGGCTTTTCCCATTCCTCCACAGTGGAAGCACTTTCGAGAAGTTGAAACATTTGTTCGGTTGCATTGTTGGCTGCGACTGCAGTTTCTCTCAGCGAAACAACAATGTTTGTATCTTCTGATGAATCTGTGGCATTGTCATTTTTCATTCCATAATCAACAAATTTTGCAACCATCTTTAACCCGTCTGCTAATTCTAAATCTAACTTTTCTTGGGAAGTGGCAGCATCATCCAATGTCTCCATGCCCTTCGTAGCTAGATTTATCATAATAATGATTTGCGACAATTTGTAAGTATAATGTGTAGACAGGCCGATTCAAAGTGCGGCATGTTCCGGTAAGATAGAAAATGTATCACTTACCAGTATCTATGCCGTCTGAGTTCATTTCCGTCAGCAACTCAGCCAACTTCTCTTTCTTGGCAGAGGTGTTAGCCCAAACTCCTCCACCTTTAGTGTTTGCGTCAACTCCCCATGATGGCCCTTGAGCACCTGGAGATTTTGCTCTTGCTGTTTGCTGTGAGGTTGTGGGGACAGCCGGAGCCATGGGACTGTGTCCCAATAAATTGGCATTAAAAGTAGACGGCGTTGCATGGAGCTGACGATTAATAAAACCATATCTATGTACATCGATTGATGGATTGCAGCGAGGGTGCTTCGCTTTCACTTCAGATAATAGTAATTGGGGTGATCCCGCCTGCGAAAAAAATGACCGGGCTTTCGAATTATAGGCTGACAACGGAGACACTGTAGGCAATAGGAGTCGCCGCCTTTGACAAAGCCTACTGCATTTTGAAGCGACCCTTATCTGCGGAGCATTCATAGTGTTTTGAGGTGCAGCGCGCGAGCAGGATGAATGTTACGATACGATAGTGTTTTGGATGGCAGTGGCAGTTATTGGGAATTGGGAGTTACTCCTACGTCGGCATACGATAGTAGGTCGGCATGCGGCGGCGCGGCGCGGGCGTGCGGTTGTCACCTGTAAATTTCCCCCTGGTTGTTACGCACCATGGTATGGTGCAGAGGGGAGGGGCACTACGAACTGTTCTACCCAGGTTATTTGGATTAGGCTTTGATCGGGGTAGAACAACATGCTTTGATATATTAAAATATCAATACCAAACGTTGACACCAAAGGTAGAACATTTTTGGACAGTTCTCCACCACCCTAAGGTAGAACACACCCCAAAAAGGTAGAACCACAGTTCGTGGTGTTGTTGTTGGTTGATGATGCGTGGTTGATGCAGTTGATGTCACATGCCACGAAATCGGGCGTCTGGCTGTCCCCTCCAGGATAGACGACAGTTCTATCATCTACACACCATAAAAAACTACTCTACATGATACCATAATAAAATCATGTCACCCCCCGGATGTACGTCGTAGCTAGAGGTATGCATGAGCATCAAGCATAACCACGTCACACCTCACAATCATCTGCCTCATTCACAACGCGCGTCATTCCGCCAGCAAAGAACACAACAAAAGACCACACCAAACACAACCAAGCAATGCAACAACCATGATGCCGTGATATTATGGTACGATACGATAGCTGACACCTCTCATGCATCTCCTACGATATCTCCGCATTCGTGTTCTTCCGTTCCCACCAAACATCCTCCCAAATAGCACAATTCTGTTATCATCCCCCTCATTCATCAAACTCTGTACATTTCAACGCAAACCTGTAATCATGATCCGCTCGCTTGCCTTCATCGCCGTCATCAGCTTCTTTGCATGCTTCACCAATGCTTTCCAATCCACATCGCCCTCATTCCTTGCCGGCCGGGCGGCTTCAACAACCCGATCAACTTCCGATTTGCAAATGATCTTCGGCCCTAAAAAGGACGATGGCACGCCAGGAGATTACGTATGCAAAGATTGCGGATATGTCTTCACCAAGGGACCAGAGGCATGGGCCAAGCAGACAGACAAGGGAGCGTGTCCTCCGTGTGGTGCACCCAAGTTCCGTTTCACGAAGGTTCCGAAGGGATCGGCTACTGGAAAGGTCGAAGTGAAGAAGAGCTGGTTCTAAGAAGTGTACACTGCATGCAAAAAGTAAGGCAAGAAATCAGGAAAATATCACTGCTTCAGTCCGCCTATGACACAAGAGAACTTGTTCAGAGTTTGAGGTGCTTGGTTCGACTTCCCAATCCACATATGTGAGTGTAGAAAATACGCAGGTGTCAAGTCATTCAGGCTGGGCGTGTATCGTAATGAAACCAAACCAATCCGCAGTTCAACTTCTCAATGGTGAGACATATGTACATACTCACCCATTCTGCCAGATCTGACTGGAAACAGAGAAACATGATATGATAGGCTTGGTAAATTAATGAGTTGAATTATTATTACTTTTGAGCAGATATGGCAAGTGCAGTCTGACAATTTCTCTACGTTTAGCTTGATGCAAGGGCTTCAGGCTAGGGTGACATAATTTGAGCATACGCCAGCGTAGCATTAGTGAAGGGGTCCGGTGAGTGACATCAGAAATAGTAGGCTGGTGACATCTATGCCCTCATGAAGGTCAAAGGTTACATCAATGCATCAATCTTGGCAGATTCCACTTTGATGTGAAGTTTTCCAGTGAGCAGTGAGGGACATCAAGAATAATATGCTGGTGTTATCATCTATGCCCACATGAAGCTTGAAGGATGTCAGTCTTGGCATATTTCATTTTTGATTGAACTTCTCTTCTGAATGTCATTTTTGACCAGTTATTATGACTGCGCAAGGGCAGTCTGGCAGTATCTCTTTCATTAGCTTGATGCAAGGGTTTTAGGACAGGGTGGAGTGATCTGAGCATATCAGTGCAGCATCAGTGGAGTTGTCCTTTGAGTTTCATTAGAAATAATATGCTGGTGGTATCTATGCCTGCATGTAGCTGCAAGGTCACCGGTCTTGACAGATTTCGCTTTTGATTGAGCTTGTCTTCTCAAAGACTCTTTTGATACTTAGCTTGGGTCAAGGTTTGGGACAGGGTGAGATAAGAGGACGTGACTTCATGCATGAATCCTCTGCCTGCACATGAATCAATAAATGCACTCTTTCGATCATTCAAATTTCAAGTCAAAGTGCAACTTCTTTTCATCCAAGTAAACCACTTGTAGACCCTGACGCACACACGCATCGCACAGCATTACTTTGAATTGACATGAATTCCTATGGGAGCATGAGGACGATCAAGATCAGCACAACAAGTGCTCATCACATCACTATCGTATCAGGTTAATCATCGGTCTAAAACTATAACAATTATAGATCCAAGTGTTATTCTTCTAATACCGCGTCTCCAAACCTTTCCCCACCAATTATTTATGAAACTAAAATGACCATTCTGCATTTTTTTCTTCTCTAGTTCCTACATATTGAATGAAACATTGTAAGCCTGTGGATTCCCACCATTATTCATGGGAGGAATATTCTTCCTGAGGCTGGATCTTCTAGCGACTCGTGGTCCTCTCATGTTTCCTTCTCCTCCTTGCTGCTGGCCGTATCCGCCTTGGCCATTATCCTCCGCGGGGTTCGGAGTACCGTTGCCGTTCTGTCCTTGTTGGTCCTTTTTTTGGCCTTGGCCCTGTTGCTGGCCGTTGATGATATCGTTATTGATCCCGGCGCTGTGATCAACGTTGATATCAAAGTCGTCCATGTTCTCCCAATCGATAGAAAGGGCCGACAGGCCAGACATGGCACGGCCAAAGGTGGTCTCGGAGGTCAATGAAAATTGCCTTCCGAGTCCGCCCAAGCCTCCAATGGACATGCGGCCTATGGACATGCGCATGGAGGATCGGCCCTGTCTTCGACTGGGCATGCCACCGTTGCCGTTGCCGTTATTGTCGCCTTCGCCAGCACTGTTGTTGTTACTCGGGGCACCGTCTTGAATGGGCTGCTGATACGACATATAAGCTCCGTTGGTATCTTGCTGTTGGGTATTGGAATTGTTATTGTTGTTGGTATTGTTCCCTTGGCCTTGGTACATGGAGTTGGAATTACTCTGGGAATTCGTCGGTTGCCCTTGCTGCTGATGCTGTTCGTTCTTGATGGCGAGCGCCGTCGCGTTGTTATTGTCATTTGCTTGGCAATAGCAGTGATGGCCGGCGGTGCAGGGCATGCCTGTCTTTTTAATGCATCCGTTGATGAAATCGAACATGAGGCGTTCTGTCTTGTCAAAGGCTTCGATGACGCCCGGGCCCATTTGAGAGTGTCTGCGATGCATGTGATGATAGTCGAAGAAAAGAATTCATTTGTACATGAGATACGATTTTGCGGAAGACAGCGCCAAGCTCATACGATATCGCATGCCCCGGCCACAAATAACTTGGAACGAACTAACTCACCTCGGACAATCCTGTCTTAGCACGTTATTATCCGGACAAGTACAATCGTAACCCCACTCGAACCCCCTCATCGGACTGACGTTCGGTATCGTCCCGTCCATCACCGTCCACGCGTCCCGTAAAGTCATATCCCCCGGAACCATCGCCCCCTTCGCCTTGGCCGTGTATCCCACCATGCTCAAGTTCCTCGCCGCCTCGTGGGCGATGCGTCGACACTCGGCCATGGAGTCGATCTTGATGAGGACCATGTGCAATTCCATGTCGGCGGCGGCGTCGAGGAGGCCGTCGATGGGGGAGCGGGAGCCGTGGCAGCCCTTTAGGACGGTTTCGACGATTTTGACGCAGTGGGCGCAGGTTATGCCGTCGATGGTCATCATGAATTGAATGTCGTTGGCGCCGGTGTTTTGGTTGGGGGATACGAGCACGATGGGGGTTATGGTGGGGTCGCCGTACTTGGAGGGATCGATGTTGTTTAGCGCCATCTTGTTGATGCCTTGGGCGTTGCCGGACATTCCTCTGTGTGCTAGTTGGGTGGCAGCAGAGGATACTTGTTGAACCAGTCCGGGTAGATCCACCTTGCCTGGCATGCATCGACCCTTCATCTCAATAGGCTGGGTATTCGCCGCGGCCGAGTCGGGGATCTGACCTCCCCCGCCTACATTAGTGTGCACTCCCCCCTGCTCCGTGAGCTGACGACGCTGGGCTTGATGAAGACGTTCCAATGGGCTGAGCAAGGCATTGCCATTATCCATACCAGGCATGCCTCCTCCTCCTCCCGCCAGCATTGGATTCAACATTGACGGATCTCCCCCCTGCTGCTTTTGATTATTCGGCACCGACACTCCCGGACCAAACCCCGATTGAAAAGCCATGGCCGCGGCCTTGATGGATTCGTCCTCCCTCGTCCTCTTCTTTCCCTTTTTATTCCGACTCTTTTCCAAATCCCTCATCTTTCCGTGCAACGTCCTCGGAGGCTGTTCCTTATCGTTCACTATGAGACAATGGGCCAAATTGAAAAAGTGGCGGGTGTATCCCTCCACCACTCCCCTCATCTTGTCGGTGCCCAGGGCCACGACGGCGGAGCCGCTCTCCCCCTTGCGACGGTGCTGCCACCACGTTCGAAGGGTGGTCAATCCCAGTTGAATGGCATCCTGATCCGCATCGGGTCCCAACCACGGACTCAATATGGCTTGGACGAACGGATGGGCCAATCCCGAACGAGGCAGAGGCTCGTACGGATAATCCCTCCTGACTCCGACATCCTTTTTTCCCCCGTCGCCGCCCAATCCATCGTCCCCCCCGTTGTTGATGTCGCCGCCGCCCTCCTTCTTCTTCTTGCCCTTCTGCGACGCCAGCCTCGGATCGGCCTCCAAGGGAAAGTTCAATGGATCGAGATCCGTCGTGGGCTTGTTTTCGAGATCGAGGGGCTCGATTCCGCCGAGGTGAGACCAGGCGCGGAAGGCTCCTTCGAAGATGGAGGTGCGGTGTTCGAACTCTCCTCTGCGTCTGCTCATTGTGGAGGTTGGATATTGAGATTGACGCTGGACGCTAAGGTTGATTGGGTTGGGTGATGATCGTGCTTAGCTCGAGATGATTGATATCGCTGCGCTACTATCAGAATACAGTTATATTGTTTTGGAGATTAGCACAGAGATGCCACGATTACGTTGTAGGAAAGACTGCTTGAGTTGAGAAAATGAGCACAGGTAATTGAGCTATGACTGTATGGCAATTTCAAGAAACAATGGTGCACGCCCGGCCGGATGAAATATTGCAAACGGAAAATGCAAATGTGCAATGGCTGACCAACTGATGGTGAATGGAATAATGGCCATGTCGATTCGTGTGTCTTGTCAAACGACGATTAAATTGAGCATGCATATTATGACATCATATCACGATGATGTGTTCCGATAATTCATTGGGATAGCTTACCTTCTGCCTTATCTAGACAGATCTAGACCACGGTGAGACTAGGGGTGAAGACGTCTATGACAGGAAACAATGCTACTGTATGTAGAGCACTTGGAAATAGAGACAATCGGCGTTTGTGTCCGTCTCTAGATCTACCAACGCGAGTAAGGCGGTTGTCTATGCGGTCTTTGTGGTGATAGTGTGAAAAGGCGATTGCATTGNATTGCATTGAATGCATGCATGAGATGTTGTGAAGGAGTTGAAGAGTCAAAGTTGCTGAGCGTTTTTGGATAGCAATGGCACTGCATGTACCTATGCATGGTGCATGCATTTTTTCGCTCCCGTTGTTGCCGGCCGTGAGTCAGCATCATGCATGATGTTGTTGCTAGCTACGATATCTACATAAGGTATCTAGCTTGTGCTCTCGTTGTTTGCTTGCTTCTGGGACCTCTTTAGGACGCATGAAGGACGGGCAAAGAAGATCTAAGAAGACGGCCGGGCGGCCGGCGCGCTGAGCGGAGCTAGCGAGGAGCTCAAGCAAGCAAGGTAAGGGTCAATACCTACGATATTAGGCCTCATGTGGAATAATAATATAACTCCACGGGATTAAACGGTTACGATTTGATACGATTAAAATGCCCTTCAAGATTTCTGCAAATTTCGGCAAAGCGAAAGACGATTGCGTTCAGAAGCGAGAAAGAGGGGGCTTACCTGAGAGTTTTCCGCTCATCTTTTCATTTTTTGTGCTCATTCTCTCATTCTCATTCTCTTCTTCGTACAAATCGTACCACAGATACGCCCCGATCGACCGCCGACCATCGTATCAAACACTAAACTCCAAACTATGCGCTGCTACCCTCCATGGCTATGGCCGCGGGAAGAGAGTAAAACCGGCAGAGGAGGATTGCGCAGCAGGGTGAATAATAATGTGGGACCATTGCTCACGGAACTGACAGCTTTGACGAGATATGCATAAGCAACCTACGCGCAGCGACATCGCCTCGCTCCCAACCTTGCCGCTTCCGCCATACCAAAACAACAATGACGGCGCGTGAAAGTCCATTCGATCCCTTCACCTTCGACGACGACAAGGACGATGGACGAGCCCCCACTCCAGCGGGAGCTCTAACCATCAGCCAACAGAGCACCAAATCATTCGGTACGGTCGCGTCGAAACGATCACAGAAGCAGGAAAATGTATCAGAGGAAAAGATTCCCAAGGCACTTCCACCCAGACTGAATGTGAGATTGACGTTGCATGAGGAGGTGTCGTCGATGGCGATTTTGAATCCGGAGGGCGAGGGTGGTAGTTTGTCTCAAGTATCAATTGAAGGAAAGGTAATGGTGAGTATTAAGAATGAATACACACTATTTGAACATGGATGTACCATATGCATTACTTTTCATCTCACGCATACACTTATTATTCAGGCACTAGTAAAATCGCCGAATGTAAATGAAAATATCCCGTTCTGTCTCAAAATATCCGGTCCCATGGCACCATTAGCCACCATCACATGCCATGACCACTGCGCCCTCGAGGCAGACGAAGATGCCACAATGAATACTCCATTCTCACGCGGAGGTAAAGTCGGCGAGGTGCGATGCAAGGTAGACATACCCAAATCAGATTCGGAAGAATGCAAAATCATGAGCTATTCCATGAATGTTCGGACGCAAAACATGCCCATGCTAGTCCAAGCCAAAGCGGCCATTGTCAAAGAAATGGCCTGTCGAGTCAGCGTCCAAATCCGATCCAACCTGAGCAACCAGGGAGATCTCTCCAACTTCACCATCGTAGTTGCCATTCCCACAACCCTTAAGGGTGATACACTCAAAATCACGCGCGGCGATTACGGCATATGGGACGCCAACAAACGCATCATCACCTGGAAGATCGGCAATCTGCCCCATGGCGAAAGCTGCCTCGTCAGCGCCGAGGCCGACTTGACATCTTCTGTTGTAAACGTTTTACGCGACAACCCCTTCGAGCCTCAGGCCTTGGAGGGCAAGATTCGGTGTCCGGTGTTGGTGCGATGTTTGTCGGAGGTGGATCAGGTTAGCGATTTGGTATTGACTGCGGTGCCGTTGGAGAGGAGTCCGGCAAGGGTTGTGCAGCAGCAGATGAAGTCGTATCAGTTGCTTCATCGGGTTGGTAAGACTGGAGTGTAGACTATGTGTGCAGTGCTGTATTGGGGCTCTTAATGGCTTTGCAGTTCAGCGAGGCTATGGAACTATTGGTGTGATATTCATAGATTATTCAATGTTGCTCCGTTCAGTTTGGAAGACCGACGGGGCTGTGCAGTATCAGGATTGGCCATGACATACTGAAACAACCTCTATGAATCAATTTTCTTCTTGATGAATGGGGACATTGATGGGTTATCTGTTTTGTATGATGAATCAATGTATATTATTATCATTATTATTTGATGATTGGATAGGATATGAAGCTATCTCCATTTAATATTCGTATTTGTTGTGTTTCGCTTAGAGTGACATTGTATGATTTTCGTATGATGTTTATTCTCTCCCAATGTTGAAAGGTTGATCATTCTGTAGGAAATTTTGAACTTATTCATCCATGCCATCATCGTCATCACAAGATAGGCTCGCATCTTCCTCTGGCAGCCATGCTGACATCGACGGCGGCTCTACCAAACTTGCCAGATTGATGCGTAATTTGGGTAGCTCCAGTGGAAGATTGGAATTCATTTGATTTGATTCAATGATATTTGGTTCAGTTTCGTGCTCCTTTGAGGAATTGGCATTGTCTGCATCCTGTTCATTGCTACTATTATCATCATTGTCCGTTGATGTGGAATCAATCTGTTTATGAATCTGCGAAGATCGATATGCCTCCGCGAATTTTGACGCTTCGACTGCTGGGTGAATATTTCTCTTGTCTGCATTGCCGCTACTTTGCGGTTGTTGTTGATCATCTGTTGCCCCTGCTTCAATGGCACCATCATCCGAATCATCCTCCGTCTCTGCCCACGCGGCAGCCAACTCATTTTCCAACGCAAATGCCAACGAAGGATGGGGTCTCATCCAATGAAACCTCAGCCTGAATTCTTCTTCCTCGTCTTCTTTCCTCTGCAAATTCCTCCCATCGCCATCGTCACCGTCACCGTCATGCTGATCTAGGTTGTTGGATATTTTGGGCGCAGTCAAACCCGAGTGACGCAACAGCGTCGCGGCGGCGGGAGCAATGTTCGGCGATGAGCTCGAGACGTGGAGGGCGCCGATTCCTCTGCCTCCGGTAATAGCGGCGGCATTGCCGGATGCGCCGCCGCCGCTGTTGTTGTTGCTGCCTGAATCAGTGTTCCGTCGCTGCTGCTGTTCGAAGGAGGACCATGATTTGATACCATTCATGTTTTATATTGCCAGGAAAGCAATCGCAATACATACCTATAAGCAGCATTAGCACTGCCCCCACTCCCGTTTATTCTTGACATCGTTGTTGTTGTTGCTTGTAGTCGTAGTTGCTTCTTCGTTTCGGTGGTAATGATATTATCGTAGCAATCGTAGTAGTTTGTGTCCTTGCTTT
>JALLAS010000348.1:0-14145 GCA_036939415.1 Detonula confervacea | reverse complement strand
CCGTTCCGAAATTGCTCCAATGTCGAATAACCTTCAGGGGTGTTTGCTGCGTACCATGATGATCTGCCGCGTTGTGAAGGCTTCCACGAGCTTTCACTGTGGTTGGCTCTGCAAACGCTCGCCGCTTCTGCTGCCATCGCTTGGACGTAGTGGAGACGTCCCAGTTTATGTTGCGCCTGTCCCCTGATGATTGCGCAGCCGGTCGCTCTTCTGAACTGATTGAGCATTATTGTGTATGCTCCTCCCTTCTTGTCCAAATTGGCGAGCGGAGATATGCCCATTCCGTCGTCTCCTGCTGCTGCTTCCCAAGCCAGAAGTTTTATGACCTTTTCGAAGTCTTCATTGATTTCGCCGAACCAGCCTGCGCATAAAGCGACGACCTGGCCATGATAGAAGCGTGCTTGGGCCGCTTCGAACGGGCCAACAATGTCTCCCGTATCATTGCCAACAATGTCCGCTGCAAACTTCTTGTCTAGATTTTTGAACTTGCTTCTGTAGATGGAGTTGACCTCTTTTGCCCTGCAGTCAGGTGGTTTGTTCACATTATTGTTGTTGTGAGCGTAACGGGTTTTGCATGCCGTGTACGTTTTTATCTCGAAGAACGCTTCCGCCGTTGTTGTCACCCTGCTGTCGTTGAAAGTTTGCTTGTCCGCCGGGAAGTTAAGGGCGTGGACATCAGGGATGATTGCAAATTTCGCCTTCTTCGCGGAGCTGTGCGCGGTGACGTGATTAATGTAGGATGAGATGTGGGGTTCTCCTATCTGCTTATCCATGATGAAGTTGACTGCCTCCTTCTCCGCGTGTATCCCACCCAGTTTCATCATTGCTTGTAGGATGGATTGAAGTTTGTTGTGGGTCCGGCGATGTCCCTGTCCTGTTAGAGCCGCTGCTGCTAGATTCGCCCCGTATCGGTCCAGGCGGACTCCCTTCTTCCCAAAGAAGCGTCCTGCCAATGGTGCCATGATAGGGCACGGGAGACCCAGGTATGTTGCAAAGGCGACCTGGAACGTAGTGTCCTCGAAGTAACCGAATTGGTCCGGAGGGGACAGTAGAAGAACCGTGCTCATTTTATTCCACCCCTCGAATGATCGTCTTTGTTGAGTGAGGATCTAATCTCCATGCTGAGATGCTTTCCGCGGCATCTCTCGAGTTCAGTTGATAGCGTGTTTGTTACCGAGCCTGCAATCGATCCGTCCCCGTAGAATCCCGCCGCACTAACCTATCGTCTTAACAGGTAGTTCGAAGTGTCAATATTGGCTGCGAACTGCTCAACATCCTGGAAATTGGAGGTTAAATGGCTACAGGCATGTTGAAGGCCGTTGGTAATATTGGCACCTGGTCTGCTGGTGGAGACGAGGTGTGCCCATGGGTGTTGGGACGGGTGGTCGAAGTATCCTTTGCCGAGGAGGTTGACGATGGGGGTGATGTTGAGGCGGCCATTCAGCCTTGCTCCACTTCTATTGCATCTATCGAGGAGTGGAAGTAGACTCTGGACCATCGCCCTGATATATTGGGCGTGACGCCCGGTCCGTCGCTTCACGTAGCCTGCAGCCCTTCATTCTGATTGGCAGCCGGAGGTGTTTCTTCGCGATGGGGCTCCAAGACGTCGTGTCCATTCCGATGCACGTCTGGAGGAGTTGTGCTGTGGCTTCGTCGATACCGGCTGCAAACTCCTCGGTGTAGTCTGGGCGGACGTGCCTGAGTCAGTAGTCTCCCATGAACTGGAGGCACGCGACGAGAAGTATCCAGAGCATCTGGCGTGACGGGATCTCCGGGTTGGGCCATCTCCCTGGGTCTATGAGGCCGGAGATTTTGTTGTATCCCTTTAGGATGGTGCCCTTTTTCTGGCGGAGGTACTCCCGGACATACTCCCGATGTCCAACGGGCACGTTGCACACTGAGATGCCGTGGTGTTCATTACCCGCTGCGTCGGTGATGGTCCCGTTCGGTATCGATCCCCGCAGTCGGTTCCAGCTGTCGTCTCTATATGCTTCGTCGATGTAGCATTTCGATTTAGCTGGTTGCAGTTTCAGTCCTATCTCCTTGAGGTCCTCAGCAAAGGCCTCGCTTGCTGGGAATATGACCGATGGCGGCCCCAGGACGTAGTTATCGTCTACAATGGCCATGATGCCGCCACAGTGCGGAGCCAGTCGTTGATTCAGCCGCTTGAAAGCCCAGTCCACTCCGATGGCGAAGAACCAGCCGCTTTCGACCGCTCCCTGCTGCACTCCTTCTCAACTTAGGAATGGTGCGTTGAGCAGCCGGGTTCCGTTGCCCATACCCACATAGGCGTCTGGTTCCAATAGGGCGTGGCTAAAGGCAAGCGTGTCGTCCAGCGTGTTTTGTTGGCGGATCGCTGCGATGACCCCTCGCGTTCGATCTCGTTGTAGCCGTTGCTGATGTCTCCTTGGATCGCGCCGAACCCCGGGGCGCTATCGAGCACTGCTTGGACACCGAATGCCGTGATGGAGATCCCATTCCTCACTCCGACTCCATTCTGAATTGGGCCGACAATGTTGTTGTAAGCGCTCTGCAAACCGTCATCAAAGTAGGCCTGTGTGATGAGTCGACGTTCCGCACTTCCGATGTTGACCGGTCTGCAGTCGGGCACCGTTCCGGCTGGTAGGTCATCCGGGTCCACCTTGTTGGCGGGGACGAGTCTGCACGCCGTCCATGCCGCGTAGAAGTACGGCGGGAGTTGCACCCTGACTACCGCATTTGCGTAATCCCACAAGTTGTCAACCGCTGCCGCCGCAGTGGGTGTGACCTGTCGGTCTGGATTGAGCATGAGAGCAAGCAAGTGCTCGTTCCGAACGCACCCTAGTCCTGGTGAGACATCGTGCTTGAGGTGGCTGAGCCGTGTCTCTAAGTCCTTGCGGCTAACGCCCTTGCGTTCAGCCTGCAGTTCATCGTCAGTGAGAGGAGTGATGGGCTTTTTTTGGAGAGGGTGCTTCCGCTTCATCTGTTCGATGATGCTAGGGTCTGCATGGTCGCCCAGTCCATTCGACTGCAGGTGATTCCTTGCTTTGCTGCACTGGAAGCGGGAGAGAAGGTCCGCCGCCTTCCGAATGAGGGCCTCGTCCTTGTCAGACTGTGTCCTCGTCTCCACGTGGTGCATGGTACTTGCAATGACCATATCCGCTTCTAGCTCTGCAACCAGATCCCGCCAATTACCGGTGTCATATTGGTGGAGTCGGCGTTGGACTATCGGTTTTAGGTCCCGCGCCTTCGTTCCCGCGCTCGAAGGTGGTTTCCTGAGCAGGAGGGCTGGACACGAACTTCCACTTGATCGTCCTCTCGAGCATTAGATGGCCCCTAGCCTCATGGGCGTCGTTCACGTTAATAGCGTCTACTACCGCGCGGAGCGCCTCACCATAGGCCCCTGCCCACTGCACTTGGAGGTCGCGCCATATGTGTTGAACCTCCGTGAAGGAGCAGCCTGCAAACCCTGCGCATTGGGCCAGCGAGAGATGGTCAATGACTGCGTGTCGGTTCCGCAGTATCTCGGCTTCGGACGCCCGTGCACTTGCTTCAGGCAATCCGTATTCATCTAGTGATGCTGCCGTTGCTTCGTTGTCCTGTTGTTGGGGATGCTGTGGTGGTGGTTGTTGTTGTTGCTCGTCTGGTTGCCCGGGCATAGGCTGTTGGTGGGGTGCTGGAGGTATTGGCCCCGGGTTGACGCCGTTGGCCGCTCCATATTCCCAGTTTCCCCATCGTGGGTCCTCGTGGTGGGGGTTGTTGGCGTCATCCCCTGTAGCGTCGTCTCCGTCCCATGCCCCGTTAGCCCCATAGCCGTCGGCGTCATTCGGGCGAGAGTTACCTGCCGGCCGGAAGTTTGCGCTGCTTCCGTGCCAGTAGAACGTGGCGAAGAGTGTTTGTCCAAAATAGCATGCTGCCTCTTCCGATTCAGCCCAGAACGCCTCCTCCGCGTTCTTGACTGCCGCAGTGGCGGCTGTTGCGATTCGTCCCCAGCGTGCTGCGAAAGGTTGCAAGCCTCGTTTGCAAGCAGCCTCTGCTGCACGGTATTCAAACCTCGATGGTGGGTTGCCTCGTGCTGCCTCTGTCGTGAAGGGCGTTATGAGCATGGGAGGCATCGCCCTGGCCTGTGTTGGATCTTGTCCGTCCAAGACGTCTGTGCACCTCGTAATGAATGAGGTACACGCCAACGTTGCATAATAGACCCGGAACGAAGCGGTTTCGAACCTGTCCGTGTGCACTTTGACGAGGATTCGTCGTGCACGCGATTTCGGGTTAGGAGGGGGCTGTGTGTCCGAGGAGTACACCGCAGCAAACATGGCCTGAAGCGCTGAGATGATCCCTATCTCCTCGGTTCTCTGTGGGTAAGGCCATGTTGACGCTTCGCCCTCAGTGGCCCGCGAGAAGTCATCGCCAGTGAGGCTGTTTGTGGCCCACTGCATGAATACATTATATGCATGGATGGGGGCTGAGAGGTTGGCACAGTCCGAGAAGGATCCGTCTACACCGGCGATCCATGGAGGGGTGTTGAATCACTCCATCGTTGTTCCGTTCTACTGTCTGTTGGCGTAGGTTGTCGTGCCCCGGGTCTTTGTGTGGCGCCCGTAATACCGGAGATGGGCACAATTTTCCAGCGCCGACGTTGATAGGGGCGGTCAGATGGGTGTCGTGAGGGGTTGTTGCTTCTGTTTCTTGCGGGAGTTGGTTCCGTTGTTTACGTTGGGGACGGGAGGTAGTGCCGTAGGGTGGAAGACTTCCTTGGTTGTTGCGGGAGTTGGTTCCGTTGTTTACGTTGGGGGCGGGAGGTAGTGCCGTTGTTTACGTTGGGGGCGGGAGGTAGTGCCGTAGGGTGGAAGACTTCCTTGGTGGCAGTGGAAGTCGTCAGCGTCGTCGCTGCTCAGAAAATATTTATTTCTTCGTCTTTGTTGCTCCGATTCGATTCAAAATTGAGCCAGCGGCGATGCTATGATGATGAAGGTGGTTGCTGGGTCAAATGTTTACGATGGTGGCGGGAGGCGGCGCCGTTGGATGGAAGACTTCCTTGGTGACGGCGGAAGTCGTCGGCGTCGTCGCTGGTGCTCCGAAATATTTATTTCTTCGTCTTTGTTGCTCCGCTTCGATTCAAAATTGAGCCAACAGCGATGCTATGATGATGAGGATGGTTGCTGTGTCTGATGTTTACGATGGGGGCGGGAGGCGGCGCCGTTGGATGGTAGACTTCCTTGGTGGCGACGGAGGTCGTCGGCATCGTCGCTGCTGCTCCGAAAATAATTATTTCTTCGTTTTTGTTGTTCCGATTCGATTCAAAATTGAGCCAGCAGCGATGCTATGATGATGAAGATGATGGCTGGGGATGAAGTTTACGATGGGGGCGGAAGGCGGTGCCGTTCGATGGGAGACTCCCTTGGTGACGGCGGAAGTCGTTGGCCGCGTTGTTGAACAGAAAATAATTATTTTGTCATCGTTGTTGCTCCGATTCGGGCCAAAATTAGGCTGGCAGCGACGCTATGATGATGGAGACGGGGATTGGGGCAGGAGATGGCGATGGGGGCGGGAGGCGGTGCCGTGTTTTGATTGACTTCCTCGGTGACGGCGGAAGTCGTCGTCGTCGTCGCTGATTTATGAGAATAATTATTTCTCCTTTGCTCGCGCTCCGTTTAGGACCGAAATTGGGGCAGCAGCGTCGTGTTGTTGGTGACGTTGACGGTGGTGTCGGTCGGTGTAGATAGGAGGACGAGGAGGGTGCCTGTGGATGGCTGCGTCTTTGATGGCGGCGGAGGTCAGCGACGTCAGGCGGTGACGTTTGGGCGAGTATATCCAGACATACGAGAATAAAAGCACCACGGAGCGAAAGAGTCCCGATGCATAGCCAAGCCTTACTGCAAAAATCCCCATCCGCTCCATTACTGTCCTGACGGAGCATTACCCCCTCCCAATCCAAAAAAAGTGTATTCAGGCGCAGCCGTCTTGCTCCCGCTGATGTCAAAGAGCATCCAAACGCACCAGCGTATCACCAATATCCCAATGGATCCACGCTCGGGGAAGAAGTGTCCCGCCGCGGCTCAAAATACCTCCGCCGGTTACCTCACGGCGGCAAAATGTCAACACCCACACCATTAAAAGCAGTCCCAAAAATTTTGCCAGCACCGCCGTTTGTTGAATCCTTGCCCTGAGAGAATTTTGTTATATTGTCGTTGCTGCAAGCTCAAATCGCTGCAATTAACGCCGATGCTACCCCCGAAGATTTGTTGCATATTCCCATTTGTTTCATTGAAATCACGTTTTTGTGCCACGGAGCACATCGGAGTCTCGAGGCATGCCGAGAGCTGCAGAGTACACCACAAATTAATGTGGAGCACAACGGAGAGTCAAAGACCATCCTTGAAATGCATCACCAATGGCCCTGTTCCGTTGAAATTGCGCTCTGCGCCACGGATCGCAGCGGAGTCTCGAGGCGTGCCAAAACCTACAGAGCACAGTGGAGACCAAGGGGTAGCCAAGACCCACAATTAAACCAGCCTGCTCCGGGGCACATCGGAGAGTCCTCCTTGTCCTCCCTCCGCATTTGTTTCCTTGCATCGCCTCTCGCGCCGCCCTTCTCGAAAGGTAGATGTCATCATCACCGAACACAGCCGTTGCCAAAACTTCGTTCCGCCGCCGCCATATCGTCACTCCCTCCGTCCCATCTGGCCACCAATACAAACCAAAGGCCACTCAGCACCAACACCCCCCCATTGTCCTACAATGTCAATCTGCCCGTCAAGCTGCCCTCGTCATCATGGCCACCACCAAGCCACCCCCACCGCATTCATAGGCGCCAAGCCTCCCCCGCCGTCCAAACCCAAGCCAATCGCTGTTGTTTCCAGATCTGCACTCGACGACGTCAGACAGCAGCGTAACACGTCCGCGCCCCGCAGAGAAATACCATGCCAGCGAACTCTCCACCAGAACCACACCAAGAGGTGGGACATCCCCTGCCAAACCCAAGGTGGTCGCCGCCGTTGCCAAATAAATTAGCGCTTGTTAACGCAGTACGGCCGCAAAAATTGTCCACCAATCACTGTGCGACGGCAAACAGCACCAGAGGCGACACTGAGCCACCACAAAACGCATCCTTCCATCGCCGCAGGACGCCGTTGGCACCCTCCCTTGCACTAATCGCAACGGGCGGCAAGCTCCCCGGCCAATCCAAGCCGGTCACCACCGTTGCCAAATCCGCCCTTGCACACGTTCGCCGATCGCCGCATTGCGCCAAATCACGCCAATGAATCCTACCCTCCCTTCTCCATGATGCCGCCACCAAAAAAGAGCTGAGGGGAGCATCCGGCCTGTCCTATTCCAAGCAGACCAGCCAAAATAGGGGTCGACGCTCGATTCATTTGCGGCGGCCAACAAAAACCAAAAAGTGAGCGCGGGGTCGAGCTTTTTTCGGCGATTTTTTGGTTGGTTGGCTTTTTATTTCGCAGTAATTGTAGGAATCAGTAAGTTTCTATGCGCTTTTTATGATTTCTCGTGATTGTATTTTATTGGACCTTTATTTAATGTCCAAAATGAGGTCAAGATTAGTTTGGAATAAAAAAGTATACTGTACAAAATTTGTACATGTACAGATTCTGTACATTAATAGAGTTATTCGTGATACAGTGTATGACTTGAAGTTAGTATGTTGTTACTACTTGCTAACATCAGAGTCTGAGATAGACTCCAGCTCACCAACCTGCTGCAAGGTTGGTGCATAATTGGCAGCCCGTTTGAACATATCGTTGGAGACCAGTTGCTTCAACTATTTTGTTTCACCTTCCGCCTTGCTTAATCTTTCTCATCATCATATAGCTTCTCCACAAATCCTCCACCAGGGTTCTTCTCCCCTGCTTCCTCATTCCCCCCTCATCATCACTTGCCTTCCAGGTCAAGAGGTATATCTCTTCATTGAGGTGCTCAGTTGGAGTCCCCATCATCCTGAGGTATGAACTAGTGCCTGCCTTTCTAATAGATTGCCATTCCTCTTTTTTTAAAGCCAAAGTAACACCAGGAGGGGTCTGAGAATTCTTCCGGAAGACAGAAGTGTCAAAACCTGGGGAATCTGTGGACTCAATAGCATTAAAGCTGATGCCAAGGGCCTGTGATGTGAGATTTTCCTCAGTGCCAGTCCCTTCACCAACATCGCCCATGATTACTTGTGGGGAGCCCCTATAGCACCATTCAACATCAACATCCCAAGCTGTTGAATTATTACCTCCACAAAAGTATAGAAGTATTAGAATGCAGGGTCAAGTCCTGATCATGTAGACGAAAGGATCTAGTCAATACCTTACGCAATCATGTGAAAGGACACACCATGTTACGACCATCATTTCAAATACAGAGTGAACAAGGAAGATTGCCAGGGTCATATTGCCGCACCCATTGGCAGCTTTGGTGTTCTAGTCTCCAGTTAAGGGGCCAGTGGGCACTCTAACTTGAGTTGGATCAGCATTGGGATTGTTGGATGGAGGCTTGTCCCCTGTGGGGGTTTAGTGAAGTGGATCAAACAGTTAGGGTTGGGCCACCTGATGGTCTCTCACTCCCAGGTGGAACACACATAAGAGGGTCTACTTCCTCAGGAATGCCTATCCTACATCCAGGTCCTCCAAACTATAAAGTCTGTCAGTCTTCAGGATGTTGCCAAAGTTCATGCCTATTATCCATACGACTGTTCAATTTGGGCATCAGACTGTCTGATGACAGGTATAATATCAACATCTTTGGTATTTGTGGTCCCCTTTTATGTGATAGTTTCCCCTTGACCAGGGTCTGCCCCAAGATTAAACTCTACTGAGGTCTGAGCCGATGCTTGGGTTGATGCCCCCCTTGACTCTCCAACTTGTTCAGCTTTTCTGCTCTCCAGCCAAGCTTGGACATTCATATCAGTTTCCATGCTGGTGGTCTTCTCTAATGAGAGCTTCCCACCAGTCATATCTTCATCACTGTTTGGGCCAGAGGCATCGCCCCCCACCTTGACGATTCTAATCCCAGTCCCTTCTTCCTTGCCTTTCAACCCAACCAAGAATCCCTCGGATGATGAGTCATCCTGGGACATGTCATACATCTTGTTGGGGAGATTTAGATCTGAAGGGCCATTCATGAACTCTATGCAAGCTATGTAGCTCCTCCCATCTAGCTTCTCCTTGTAGTCCTCAAGCTTAACCTCCAATTCCTCAGGGAAAGTACCCAGCTTGGGTTTGCGATGGTGCCTACCTGGAGGTGAGTACAATGTGGTCTGATCCATGATATTGCACAGTTTATTAACGGATATGCGCTTCTACCTCAATGTTTTTGAATTCTACTACCATATCATTACGTAGAATCTATGTCAATTCTAATGCTGTATCAATCTTGGTATTCAATGATCCCACTTGAACAATCAGGTCTCTCATCTGATCAGCTGTCATCATTAATGCTTCCCACTGTGCTTTTGACATTGGGACTGACTCAGGCTCATATGGGCTGGCTCAGCAAGATTACCTGCCCAGCAACCTGCAGCCCCCACACATTTCATTAGGTTAACGACCCATTTTGTAGCTGTCTCGTGAGGCATATCTCCATGCCACTGTGTGATATGCCAATGATGTATACAAAGAACTCCTTGGAAGCATTCTCTGGAGTGTATGTAGAGGCGCCGTCACAGTAACCCCTGAACTTTGCACTGGAGTTGAGTTATTTACATCAAGCATGGCATGAATCAGAACATAATGTATAATATGGAGACTGATAGCTTGGGAAATTTCTTTTCATTGAATCTGCGATTATATATATTTATATATATTAGACCAGGTGACAAGTATTATTCAGGTGAACTCGGCAGCAAACATAAATAATTTGTTGATATACTTTGATAATAACAAATGAAAGAGCCAGCTTGATGGGCATCAAAGAATGTATGAACCAGCAAGACCTGGGCCTCAATGAACAAATGTGAAATCATCATCAGCTCACACACAGAGGTGTTACATTATCTATACATGATTGTTTTGCTATCTTGGTCGAAGTCCTCTATCCAACCAGGATCCTGACCAACCCATCAAAATACAACCTCAGCAGTGTCCATCATGGACACAAGTAGCACTGCTGCTATACTCTTGGAGCAGTGCACGGGGCAAAACAACTCTTGATCAATCCCACAAACGTAAACCGCTGGCTATCCTTCTGCAGCCCTCCGCTGGACTCTTCTTCCTTTTCCTCCTTTTCTTCTTCCTTATGTCCTCTAGTATCTTCATCATCCCGATGTTGCTGTCTTGAACTGGCGGTGCTTGCATTACTACTTGAAGTTGCACTGTCCGCGGAACTAATATTCGGATTCTCCTCGACATACCGCCTCCTCACCACGCCATTCTCCTCGATCACAACCTCCTTCCTCCCATCCGGATGCAAATGCGCCGTCCGTTTCACCATCCTCTTCCGACCCTTGGCTATCCTCGTAGTCTGACACACAACCTTCTTTTCCCTCTTGGGCACGTTACCGCACACTACATTGTCATTGCATGTGGCAATGCGCTCTAATTTGCCAGCGAGTCCGGAGGTGGTCTGTTGGCTGAAGGTGACCCGCGTGCCGAATAAGTGTGCGCCGTGGGGCTCGCCGCGGGTCATGTTGGTCATGATTTCATTGCGGGATGGTACGTGTACCGAGAGGTGTTTGCCCAGGGGCGGTAAAGAGAAGCCTATGCCCGGTTGCTTTTTGTGTTGTGAGTTTGCATTTGCAGATGGAATATTGTCAGCGTCATCGCTTGCTGCAAAGGTTTGCTTATTCTGGGCCGACTTGGGAGAGTATATCAATTCTTCAAAGAAGCTGTCCTGGCTTTTACTCGCCATGCTTTGAAATTGTTCTCTGAAACTGTCGAAAGCCGCCGCTCGCTGTTGCTGAGTAGTTTGAGATTGCGTCGGCGGAGTGTACCCCGGCTTGTAGTACCCTCCTGAATAATCCTCCGTATATTGGTAGTTACTAGCGCCCCGGGGCGTACCGCTGCTGGGCATGTTGTTACTTCGACCACAACTCCCGTCTTGATCATCATCATTATCAAAGGCCCCATATTTGTACAAATGATCATACTCCCTCTTCTTGGCAGGATCGGATAATATGGCATATGCCATGGCTATCTCAGCGAATTTATCAGTAGCTTCCTTCTTGCTCGCAGCAGCAGCATCATCATTCTTCTCGGCTACACCACCGCCAGCTCTTGGCGCAGCCATCGGCGATTGATGTCGATCGGGATGATATTGAAGCGCTAACTTTCGATAGGCCACCTTGATATCAGTGGATGTGGCATTGTGGTCTAGTCCCAGTGTTTTGTATGGGCCTGAGGATGGTGCAGCCGAGGGTGCAGGTTTTGGGGGTGGCGGATGGCATGGATATGCCGTCATGGTTACTGATACGGCTCCTCTGTGTTGGGGTAATAATGAAAGTTGCCTAGTGCGTCCTATTGTCGGCGGGCTCTCTATATATGGCGGCTGTCTCAGACCTCAGAGTTCTCGGAGTGGTTAGATTGTAGATATGGTAGATTGCGCTGCGCCAACACCAACAATTCAAATTCCCAACGCCTCTTGCGATAAACACGACTGCAGAACCTATTGACCTCTATTGATTTATCTGCGCCTTTTTTCCCAAGCGAATTGGTAGTAATGATGGGGTTGCTCTCAATTCTCAATACGATAGTTCTCCGTTCTCCGTTCTCGGTTGCAAGTTGCGATTTGAAATGCATTCTCTTTCTCAACCTCTCAACCACACTGTACTGTCTGATACTATTGTGCATGCATGCCACTGTTGTTGATGGTTCATTGGCCGGCCGGCGGGCGTCGGCAAAGAGAAGTCAAAAGCCGAGATTATCTCTTGTCAAGATTCATTCCTTTTATTTCCCGTTCGTGCCAATGTTATCATCGTACATACCTTATCTTAGTTAGGTGTAAAGTATGATACGATGTTCGTATGTACGTACATACGAAAACGCACGTAAAAAGCGGCCAGCTTTGACAAGACATTCTCTTGTGTTGGCGAGGATGCAAGTCCTGATTATCTCATTTCTGGATTATTAGCTAATCAAGCCGGAAGTCGGTCGTCAAAGGTCAGCATTGGGATTGTTTTCATAATAGAAAATCATTCCAACATCATTGCTAGAGCTCTATAGACACATTTTTGGTGTACTGGTGAAATTCTCACAGGAAGCCGAGGAGTAGGTCCATTGTTCAAATCCTGGATGGACCTTTGGGGATGTCTGTTTTATTTCCACCGGCCTGCCCCCAGGCGCTGCGCCCTTGAGTGTGTGGAAGAAGCACAAAAGTCCAGCCTTTTTGTGGGGGCAAACAAAAACCTGACAGCCCCTTTTCGACCCCCTATTTTTCACCGCTGAGTCATACTGTAGTAAGTACCCAGGTATCAGAGTGACCCCAGTCATTTCCCATTTTTTGAAAGAAATGATGTTTATTGATTTGAGTCTTTTAGGTGACTCTATAACCTCTGGCTGGCGGCATAACTTTTTAATCCCCAAAATAAGTCCATCAGGACCGGCTTGAGGCAACCCAGGATAGATGTAGGTATCTGCATCCAGTAGGCTACCGATAGTATAACATGTCAGTTGCGGCCATGACAGTCCTCATGATGTCGGCCGAATGGAAGTAATGGCAGCGAGGAACCGCCAGGGGCACCATCAAGCCTCCAAAAGTTGAAAGTATGGTATATGGATACATCACAATTGCCGGGGCCGGGCTTAGCTGTGATGATATCTCTCCAATTGCCGGCGGAGTTTGGTCATTAGTGAAAACGGAACCTTACCGGCCGAGAAATGAATTATGTTGATGCAGCGTCGGAGGATGCGGAAAAATGAGTAGCTTAATTGCCTATTTGACGATTTAGCTGTTCTTCAAGATCAAACAGCTAGAAAGTCATCTAGCAGTACCCGTGAGAAGAAGGGCGTGGAGTAAACCAAGAGCTTGGGAGGGAACACTTGGTCGTTAGGTCAAAAGAGTGCACGGGATTCCTGGTTGATTGGTTGGGGAGGTGAGAAGAGCAAATACGTTGACGTTGAAGTTCACGTTGAAGGTTCGCGTATGAGAACACTCGTAGAGTACTGGCGATGGCGCAGGGGGAGAACAGTGTTGGGAAGGGGAGGATGGCGCTGATATATTGAGGCTGAGGAGCTGGGGATGAGTTGAGGGGAGCTGGGAATGGGAATGGCAATGGTGGAGGAGATGAATGGCGCTGCGGTGTGGGGCGGATTCAGTAGCGACGAGCCCATGGTGGAACGCTTTGCTCCGCGCCGCTTTTACGCTTTGCTTTCGAGTTTAATAGGCGCACGGAAAATGCATATTCCCGTGCGCCTATTAAACGACGGCTAGCCGTTCCATGTGTGAATGAAGCATTATCATCCACACCTCCATGATATTGGCTGACACTTTCTGGAGGTAACTGGAGAGGCGAGGCTCGAGTGCTCAGAAAAGCAAAAAGCGATGAGTTGATGCCTCGCGCGCCGGCATCACCTCTATCTAGCCAGATGTGCGTAAAATAAAGGTGGTGTGACAGACAGACCACCTTATGATTAGTGATTGGATCCTTGAGCACCCCCCTAACAAGGCGACTGTAAAAATGCTTGCTTCTGTAATGCAACCCTTCCAGATGACGAGGCCACCGTTATTCGACCTCCGGCCGGAAATCCTGCCCACAAACAAGATGAATACTGGTTGCTCAAGAAGACGTTGTACGGCCTCCGTTGCAGCCCCAAACATTGGTACAATATGATCACTCGTATCCTACAAAGCATGGGTCTCGAAGCGTCACGTAATGACCCATGTCTTTACTCCGGTATTATCAACGCAGACGACATATCGTCCCCATCTGCCACACACCAGAAGATCCATGTCGGTCTTTACGTGGATGATTTCATTTTCTTCTTGACGAGCCCCAAAGAGGAAGAATTGTTCCGCAAAGAACTAGCCGCCAATATCAAAGTTGACTTCATGGGTGATATCAACTATTTTCTTGGCTTGGCATTTACTTGGAAACGCCTACCAGATGGCCACATTTCCGTTCACCTTTGCTAACCTGCTTTCACTGAATTCACTTCTCAACGTTTTGGCGTAGACAAAACGAATCCAGTGCCAAACATGACTCCGTATCGCTCGGGCTACCCCATCGATGCCATC
>JALLAS010000347.1:0-14140 GCA_036939415.1 Detonula confervacea | reverse complement strand
AATGTGTCCATAAATTTAGGTGTTTGTATCCAAACAGGAAGTAGAGAATAAAAAACAAGGGACCTCTATTGTGTCATTTTTAAGCGTGCCAAAGAATTCCTATCGTAGATGTTGGTACAGTTTCTACATAGATACGTACAATCTGCACCACGCCGGAATCACCTTTCAATTCCTCCTGCTCACACAGGATGAAAACCCGCCGGGTTTGTAAAATAGTTTTGGTCGAAGATGACTGATAGGATGCTGGAGAACAAGAAAGGGGCGAGGAAGATTCACATTCTCAGAATCATTTGACTAGTATGTCCAGAGTTCAATGAGTCACTGAAGTATCTCATTGGACACCTCGCCCATGAAAACTCAAGCCCATGTGATGATCAGTATGGATTTAGGCCAAGGCGGCAAGCTATAGATGCAGCAGCCATAAATCACTTCACATCAGAAACTGCAAGAATCCAACATCACACGATGGAAATATCTCAGTACGACAATAGGGCAGGTTGCGACACGATGCATCAGAGCAGATCAAATCTTATTACATGCAAGGCAAACCTTGGAACAAATGTGGTCAGGGCTAGATCTGGAATAAATTAAGTGATGACTTGCAGCTTGAAGACCATATTGGAATTTTTTGACGACACATATTGCCACATACAGGGAAACCCTGATATGGATGGTGAAGTCCAAGGTACGATGGAACTCCTCCACCATGCAAACTAGTGTCATTTTGAAGGCACACAAGACCTTGCAAGTTTCTACACAAAGCGCAGTATCAGCCATCATAACATAGCATTTCCTGATGACAAGGACAGCCATGTCAGCACTGACAGAGACATCAATGATCCTATTGACAAGGTGGGATCGAAACTTCAGGAGAGCGCTCAAAATTGGAATGACTTGACGAATATAATAAACAGGTCCATTACAATGCAAACATGTGACTGGCACCTTATAGCTTGGGAATACTTGAATGCCAAGCCACAGCTTGTTAAGGCGATGAAACGTTGAATTGTTTTAGAGAATAGAAAATGAGCCTACTCAGGAATAAAGTTCTTAATTCCAGATGAACCTAATATGGATTTGGGTTTCAGACTATGTCCAAGCGAGAATCAAGGCCCACAGCTCACCGACATCCTCCACAACATGCAAACATTGTACAGATGTATCGAAAGTGCCGATGTAACAGAGCAAGAATCTAGACAAGTATTGTATCAACATATTGTACCAAATCTGCCATATATCCTCTATTTTTTTTGACTAACTTAATATTGAAGAAACAGTGTAAACTAATAAACTCATTGATAAGGGAGGCCTTTCTTCCAACCATGAGGATGCATCAAACAAATTCCGAATGCAGTGATGTTTGGCTACATGTGCATGGAGTCTGGAGAAATGATGCTTCCAAAGATGTACGCACTTCAGGATCAAGTGCAAATTCCTTATCTCTTCAAGCAGCTACGATGGGATGAGACAGTGGGGAATGCCATACTGGTGACAATTGTATCACTGCAAATTAAATCAGGATTCACTTTGCTCATACTGGAAAACCCAGCATTACCACTTTTTTTACGTAGGTCATAGATGGCTATTGGACGTCCGCCAATGACAGTCTGAAATAGACACAAGCCTATGGATCGAAGATACATGGGCCCGAAGGTGCAACGGATGAGTGATGATTCAATCATGGAAAGGTTCAGCAAGACCAGCAACATAACTACTGGCAGGTGGGAGAAATTGAACAACGTTTGACTCTCCCTTATAGTGGTTATAATTGCAGGCTTGGTAGAGGCAACAGGGAGGGTCATCTCCCACAACATTTTAACAGGTGAATGGCAAGCAGGATCAGGCCTATGGCCAGAGGCACTGCGTTCCCCAAAATCTTGGTGGGCACTTTTCAGGAAGTGCATGAGGGACACCTTCTGCACAAAAACACCCATCTACCAACCTTCAAACTATTGTCTGGAACTTGACGTGCCATTGGGAAGATGGCTACCCATTGAAAGACACTGCCTGTTTGAATGCTACAAGTCCAAGCCAGCACTGTACTGGAGAGACAAAGAAGAAATACACTTCAAGGTCATGAAACCGTCTGCAGAAACTAACTTCTACCAACTCAGCCACACAGTTGAGACACTACCTCTTGAGAGCCATCCAATAAAGTCCAGATAATTGGGCTATTGTATATGGGCTCATCGGTCACTCAACTTGGGATTAGAATTGTACCCAGAGGATCCACCGCCCGGACACCTGGTGCAGAACACACTGTGTGAGTGTGAGTTGGACATAGAGCATCCGGTCATAAGTGGGGATGTATCAATGAGGCTTTATGAGCAACTGGCATCAGCAGCCTGGGTAATAGAGGATGACGATTTGGACAAACGTCAGATCTTGACATGCATCCTTCTTCAAAACATCAGCTCAATCTCATGCTATCGTGCAGAGCTTGAAAATGTCTCTTGCTCTCTATATCACATAGAGCAAACCAGGATAGCTCCAAAGGAGGTTGGGCAATGTTGCAATAACAAGCAGGCAATCCTAAACAGCTCTAAGCCCCTTTCAACTCCAAAGCAAACGCTACAGGTAGATGTAGATGTCCTTCTAGCAACCCATCATCTGAAGAAGTGCTTCCTTCCCAAGTGCAATGTAAACATGCATATGTGCATCAGGATATCAGGGTACGGCAAAAGAAGAGTCGACATGAATAGAAGGAGAAAAAAGGCTTGGTCATAGAGAATGAGTACAAAAGGCTGGCAAAGGACATACTAACAGAACCAAGCTCATCTGAAGACTCACTGAGTGATGAATCAGATATTAGTGAAGTTTCTGTGCTAGATTTGATAACATGGTCATGTCAACCCAAACATCCTTACAAGAAGGATACTAAGTCCAAAAGACCACTCAGTAGAGAATCCAGAATAAACGTGGTGGCAGATGAGATTGCATTTGATGCAACTCAAATAGCAAGTGAGGGTCCTATCCCTGATTTGCCTCCTGTATTGGAACCACCTTTCATGGGTACTAAAGCAATGCTGACAGTAGGCAAAGTTTAGATTACCTCACAATACAAGCAGCACCTTAAGATTAAGAGGCCAGGCACATGGGCCCTATTCAGGCGTATTGCAAAGGGAAGCACGAGAGGGACAATGCCACCTTCAACAACATTGATTGGACAACTATAGGAAGAGTTAGAAGATGCAGACGTGCAAAATAATGCATGGCTGGCTCCCAACAATGAGCAAGATGGGACACATCACTGGGAATAAACGATGACCGGGATGTCCATGCAGAAAGGAAACTATTGATCATATGATCCTCTGCCCTCATAATTTAATGAAGCGCAAGAGAGAGGAAATGATTGCAGAATTTCAAAAGAAGGGATTGAGCAGCAAGATACCGCGGAGCATTTTCAAAGCCATCTGCGCAATCTTGAACAAGTACTTTAACAGCAAGACAGGTTATATGGTCCCAACACATCACCCTATCATCAAAACCGCCATAGCAGCACATCAGAAGATTGACACAAATCATCTCTGCCAAGGATTCCTTGCGTCAGCATGGATCAAGGCAATAGGCAAAACTGGCTCAAGCAAGCCCTACTGCCACATGCTTGTCCTTCAAAATATGCTGTGGATGGAGGTAGTGGAACCGCTTTGGGCCGCAAAAAATGATATACTCCATCAACAAAAGAATAAATTTGACGAGGTAGACGAGGAACGCATCGCTGAAAAGATCATATGGTATGTTCAAAATAAACACAAACTTTTGTCGGTTCACGACAAGTTCTTAGCACGATTTGATGTGACACAAGTTCACAAGATGAAATGGTCACAAAAGAGTAAGTGGATGATACACTTGGACACAGCAAGAGAAGTCTACACGAAGGAGAAGACCCGAAGGTAAAAAAAGCAACATGTTATCACGAAATATATGGATAACATTGTAGCAATGCTGCAATCCTGGTGATTATCAGCAGCAACGTATGCCGCCATCGGCGGCAGTTGCCTATGACAACATTCTCCACATCCGTAGAACTATCACCTTGTTTGGTGGCCGTCTCCTCTGGCGGCAGACCAAAAAGGCTTTGGTCAAAACCTCCTGGGGCATAGGACCTTCATTTGATGACACAGTGTCTTTGGGGTGCAATCTTAGTAAGAAGTGAACACTTTGCATCCGGATAGGACCCATAAGATGTAATACAATTTCTATTACATGCATATATATAAATTAGAACCTTTGTTTTGACCACTCTCCCTAGCATTTGCAATGGTGGAAGCTAGAGAGCCTTATCTTGAGCAAAAACGCAGTATCATTTCCAATTAGGTTTCAAAGTTTTTCTGAAAGTTTTCGAACGGTTTGTGGTTTCACATCACTACCTGATTTGCTTGTGATTCATACGAAAGCATCGCAAAATATGTGTCGGTACAATTTTTCATATTATTTATGGTTTCAGGATTTTTTTGTATGAACAGGTCCTAAAGCTTTACACATCAAATTTGTTCAGAAATGCCAAAGGGTCTATTCCAAAGAAAACACAATTTTCACCTTTCTATGGCTTACGCGACTGCAGAAAGTTGTTCATATTCTCCACAAAACGATGTCTCTCGTCCGACAAGTGAATTGCATGATCTGCATTGGCAATGATACTCCAAACTCGATCGACTCCCCTCCCGAGGTTGGTGAAGAGTTCTGCTTGAGTTTGCATGGGTGCATAGGGGTCCTGATCTCCAGCAATCTAAGTCGGCAAAATGTTGATATTGCACTTGTCAGCAAACAGTAAATCATACTGATCAATGCGTTTGAGAACTAGCAAAATGCATAACTCACCACCATTGTAGGCACCGTTACCAAAGAAGGATGACATTCGTTCAACTGATGCAAACTCCACCACTTTACTTTCATAGGATCGCTCACCAATGCTGCTTTTGCGAACAGTTTTGCAGAATTACAAGGGAAGATCCGTGCCTCATTGTTGCTGACATTTGTAAAATCTTCCATAGCCCCATCATATTCATTTCGTGATGTCAATTTATGGACTGGGAAGTCATCGTGATCGGTGTGGCCTTTGAGCATATTATTGATGCCCGATGGGTGAGGGATTGAATGTTGTATGTTTGGGTTATAGATAGATCCATATCTATTGTTTGTTTTTGAGGTAGCCAAATAATGAGTTACCAATAATTGTAAATTGAAAACGAGAGATTTCAGTTGTTGCATCAGATTCAGAATAAACTCACAGTATCAATTTTGACAATGCATCATGATGACGCTGAGCAGTTATCTGAGCGATCAAAGCCCCATGACTCCATCCCAACAGAGCCGGACGCACATCTCCACCTTCCTGATCATTGGAATGCTTTTCCTGTATCCAATTCAATACAGACACAACGTCCGAAACGCATTTCAAGGGTTCGACAAATCCAGATTCATCCTTGGGCGTGCCCCCAAATCCGCGGAAGTCCATTGCATAGGGTTGTATGTTTTGTGTGTTGTAGAGTGCTTGTATGAGTGATCTGTTTTCCCCTTCATCGGAGGATGCATCATCATTGCTTCTGCCTAGGAGATGATACACCGGGACGGAGCTCCATGTACGACCGTGTAATAATAACACTGGGATTCGTGGTTGCTGTTGCTGATTAGTCGTATCATCGTCATTCTTTATGGTGTAAACTGCCAACGGATGATCATCGTCTTGAGCAGGAACCGTGTGAATATCCAAACCTTGCAACAATGCTGCTCCTTCAGGTCCATCCAATGGAGTGTTCTCAATGGCAGATCTCGGGGAAGAAGATGAGGCTACCGCTGAGAAGAGCCTTCGCGTTGGCTGAAATGGACTATTTCTCTGGTATATTTTATCATGGCTACATGACCGATGACGCTGAGACAAAGAGAGCATTTCCCATGGTGTAGTTTTGGAGTAGTATCTTCTTGCATTTGCTGTGGACGTTGAGACGCAATTTGACAGCGCACCGGGGCATCGTTTTGTACTCGCCGTCGACGAAGACGCCGCCAAACAGGAACAATACTGACGGCCATTCCAGTGTCTCATCGCGGCGTTATTCCTGATCATTGCACCGTGAGGGCGTCCGTCATGAAGCCGCGGCATGGTGCGTAGGGGCAGCCTGCTCATGCTCATGCTCATGCTCATGGCACTCATGGTCGATTTTATGTTCATCAATTTCGGTGTACGTGTCACATAGAATTTTTGAAGAATCCCAAATCCTCGGCCGGTTCGGATGTGTCACCTCTTCGTATCTCGAGTCACGTGATTTGTGATTTTTTGGATTTGAGACTTTTGATCCGAACCGCGCGCCCGCTCGCGCCATTTCCGTTCGCCATCAGCGGCGGACAGACGGTAAATCAAAGATAGATGGGGAGTACGTCATTGTAGAAGCAAGATCGGAATTGGTATCATGACGTAATCCAACGTAATCTGCAACAATCCGCATTTAATTCTATTGGGGTATCATTCAGTTTTATTTGAGCGAACCATGAATTTTACCCATGACTTATTTTTATCTACTCCTAGATAATATAACATAATAAACATATAATAAATAATGACTATGGGAGTGCGGAGTCGTATTCGTGGCCCTTCATTGTAGATTTATTTCTACATATATAAATCTCAAGTCGACCCCATACTTGATGTGTTCATCCAACCAACAACAACGCGACGTGCGCGACACGAGCCCGCGGTCAAACGATCAAAGAGGCCGACATCAACTACAACGCGACAACCAGATTGCTTTCACATCTTGCAATACAATTTCCTCCTGTCTTTTTCAATAACCAATAATCAATATTCAACAATGAAGTTTTTCGCTGGATTAATCGTCGCTCTTACCGCCTCCTCGGCCAGTGCCTTCTCCGTCAATGCCCCCAGAACCGCGCCTAAGACTGCTTTGTCGGCCACTGCCACCGAATGGGACCTTGCCAACATCGGCCGATCCGTTCGCATCGAGGGTTCCTCCCGTGAGCATTGGGAGTTCCCCGACCCCAACCAGGAAATCGTCCAGGTTGGCATCGACTCCAACGGCCGACCCGTTGAATCTCTCATCGAGCTCTGGATCGGACCCGACTGGACTCCCATGAAGGTCAAGGCCTACACCGAGGACGGTATGATGCGCCCCGTCCAGGCCTTGATCGGCACCCGTAACAAGGCCGCCGCCATTGATATCAACAACACCGGCCCCGGAGACTTCCCCCTCAACGCCGCTGCCGCTTACGCCGGTCCTTCCATGGTCGGACAGCGCGCGGACCTCCTCTCTGCCAACCAGGGACGGTACATCGAGGGAGGAGCCGTGCACTCTGTCAACTTCGACGCCACTGTCGATCAGGTCCAGGTCCTTCTTTACACTGATACCCGTCAGCTCAATGCTCAGGTTGAGCTTTTGAACGGACCCAATAACTTCAAGCAAAAGTACGAGGTCTTCACCAACAACGGTTTGCTTAACTCTCTTTACGTCATCTTCAACACCCCAGGAGCCGGAAATGTTGTCCGAGTGACCAACTTGGCTCCCCTTGAGTTCCCCTGCAAGGCCTTCATCGCCTCTGTTTAAACGTCTTAGAGTGATGTTCAAATAAAAGCTAGCTAGATTCTCTTCCATTCAAATGTGTGGATGGATGGGAATGTCTTCAAAATGGCTAGGAGGGATCTGGCTGGGGGTAACTCACGAGAAGTCCTCCCCCACAAGAAGTTGGGTGTGTTTCAGGCTCCATGGGGGAGACAGACGCACCCACAAATATTTCAAGGTATTCGTTGATTGGTGCCGAATTGTTTCATAGGTAATCAAGATTATTAAAAACATGTAGACTGATCTCACGAGTACACATAAATTGCCATCTACTTTTCGTGTCATCAACCCAACCCCTCACTATCTAGCTCCATATTGGTTAGACTCTTGAACTTCTTGGGTCCTGTCACACAGTCGACGTCCAGGTGATGGCCTTCAACACTAGTCTATTGGTTGCACATGTCATCACCTTGCAAGTCTTCCAACATGTCCCTTTCGTCATTACCTCGCTCCACACATCATCTTGTGTAGCGGGAACGATAGCAACTCCATCTCTCTTGCCACTCTCCTTGCTCAAATACTATTGTCACGCCAGCCCAATGGCAGCTGGTCTTTGCCCTTCCGGGCAGCCGGATACAGAATTATCATTTTTAGCCTCCCGAGTTCCAAGAGTCCGTAGCCGATGCCAGGCCAGGCGGTAACATCCAACTCCCGCGGCCAAGAGCCAAGCCAGTTTTCTTCGCTCGGTTTCTTTCACCGCAGCCACACACAACATGGGAATATTATATTGAAAAAATAATACTTCCACAAAGCTACCCTCCAACTTTCACCTCCTCGCATCCCGGTCTCGTACAACGTCATCATCATCCGGTCTTTCACCTCTTGGGCATAAAAGGTAAAAGATCCTGCCTCCCCAGAGCCCGCACGTGCAACTCGGCTTGAGTTTGTCAACTCTTGTGACCCAAGAGAGTTTCCCGGAGCATTCCTATTGACCAAGGGGCCGGGGGAGCTCGGATACTTTGTTTGGGAAGAGGTCTTTAACGGGGGGGGGGATAAAAGTTTTCTACACCTGCCGACTAATTATTCCATACAGCCAGCACATCATGGGGAAACTAAGATGCATTTATTCTTCATCATGTGGGTAATTTTCGTTCACGACAAGTGCAAGAATGAAGGAACTCTTTCAAGTCTTTGCATTGTCCTTTTGCATGTTCCCACTATTATCACATCACAACAGATGATTTCTAATTCATTCTAATGTACAAAAAAACTGGAGATCGGATGCTTCCACGAAATCATCGAAGAGAGCGGTTCGGCACATCCTGCCCGAGCTTGATGCTTATCTAATTAGCTTTTGCAAGCTCCTTCTGCATGCGTTCCAAGAAAGATCCATCGTTGGCAAAGGGAACCTTGACATCGTCTTCTTCCGGCGGTGCTTTCAAATTATTTGAGGACGTTGGCGCATTATCTCCATCTCCCGTTGATCCGTAGTTTTCTTCATCCTCATTCCCATCATTCGATTTCGGAGCAGCATCCCGAGACGATGGTTCCGAAGCAGCAATGGGCGTATACTCGAACTCTTCCTCCTCCCCGTCATCATCGCCCCCCGCCCGATTCTCGCCGCCGCCGCCCCCGCCAACGCCGCCCAACCTCATATTCCTCTTCCTCCGCTTGGCCTCCTTCGCCCTCTCCCTCTTCCTCCGCCTCTTCTCCGTCTTGTCCTCCTCCCCCCTCGCGTCCGCCTCCGTCCTCGCCCTGAATTCCGCCTCCGCCTCGCGCTCCGCCTCCGTTTCGTTGATTTTCTTCCACCGCTCCATCTCGCGCGCGCGGGCGTGGCGGTAGACGTGGAATTCGCCCGAGCCGGCTCCGGCGGTGGAGCCGTAGGGATTGTCCACCTTTTCGGTGTTGAGGGGCTCGCGCTTTTGGTGGGGTTGGGCGGCGGAGCCGTTGTTGGCGGAGGCGGACGCGGCTTCTTCGGCGGTTCGACCCGTTGCTTGGGCGTAGTCGACCGCCCGCATGTTGGGGTTGTTGTCCGCGAAGGCTTGGACGGTTGTGTAGCGACCCATGATTAGGTTTGTTTATTTGTTGACGGTATAAATGAGTGAGTGGGTGGGTGGGTGGGTGTAGATAGCTGGAGGAGTGAAGAAGGCTCTCCTTTATCTTGGGATGTTGCCGCTTCTTTGATTTGACGTGATTATGGGAGTGAAATAATTGGTCGATTTGAGGAAGATAGTAGTGATGGAAATTACACAATAGTCTTATATAATGTTATATATTTGTAAAATAAAAACAGAGATAATATATTGCTAGATTTCAGTATTGATCTGCAATCCTGGGGATAAACAGAATAACTATACTTACATAATATGATTTTGCACACTCCTTATTTCCGCCCAATATCACCACCAACAACCTCCGCCCACACAGCAGACTTCCTCAACAACTCAACAACCAACAACAATAGCAATAGCAACCTCACGCACCAGGCAGGCAGGCAGCCTCAAGCAACCAGCAACATTCCAAAGCGAGAGGCCCGTAGCGACGGTAATGGATGGTAGGCGTGGCATCGCATTCAATCTGCGACGCAGCCTTTCCAATCTCGACTAGAGCTAGAGCTCTCCGGGACGCTCTCCTCTCGGCATTATTTAGTCGTGCCCATCCATCTCCTGGACCGCCGGCAGCCCCATCCCGATGGAGAGGTAGGGGACCCCCGTGCTGCTCGCGCCAGTTTTAGTGACCACCTCTTTTGATAAGTAGGTCGTCACAACATCATTCGGGAAGACCTACCTACCCTTACTTTGCATCTCTCTCTCTGCATTTTTATTGCCATAAAAAATGCGAAGCACAATGCAAATAACGATGCATCGTCCTGCCCCACCACCACCATCGCCGCCCAAGAGAAGAATTGCAGTGCTAATTGGCTGCGCAATCTTTCTGATCATGCATCATTGCATCCGTCATCGAAATTACAACAACAATGCAACAGCAACAACAACAACAACAACAACCGCCGCTCCATCGTTACGATCGACCGCATCGTCGACGTCGACGCCCGAAGCGCCCGCACAAGAACTATTAACCATCTACGAACTCCCCCCATCCTTCGCCTCGGAACCGAAGCACCTCACCCCAATCGATCCCGCGACGATCCTACCCACGGGCTCCCGCCTGCCCATCGACGCCGCCCACAGAAACGGACTCCTCCACGCGGGAAGCGTCCTCTACGTCGCGGACGCGTCCGGAAAGCTCCTCTTCCTGCGGCGCTCCCCGACGCTGGTCACGTGTCCTTCCAAGTGGAGCATCTTGGGGGAGCATTCGACCGCGGGGGAGGAGGTCGTCGAAACGGCGGTGCGGGGCATCGAGGAGGAGTTGGGATTCGTCGCCTCGGGCTTGGAGGAGCGCGATGATGCTCCGGGAACGTGGACTGCGGAATTGCGGCCCGCCGGCAATCGCGGAAAGAATAGGAAGGAGGAGGAGGAGGAGGAGGAGGGCGGCAACGGCAGCAGCAGCAGCAGCATCATTCGAGTGACGATATCGAACGCGACGGAATTTCCGTTGTATTACGTTCGGCATTACGGGCCGCGGAACGACAATCGCGTCGATCGGCAATTGACCTACACGCACCTGGTGAAATTCCCCAAGAAACACACGGAAATCGAATGGAAGCTGGACGAGGAGGTGGCCGATCACAAGTGGATCGGGTTGGAGGAGGTGAGGGCGTGGTATGCCGATGATGCTGCTAGGAGTTACGAGGATGCGTTCGTCGGTGGGGAAGAGGAGGGCGCGGAGGATGACGACGATGGTCCCGATCAAGGGGATTTTTGTCATGGTACGGTAAGGTCGTTGTATGATGCTGGATTGGAGGGCATTGTCTAGTCTCGGGGGGAAGGTTTAAGAGTGCTTGAATTTCCATGCATCTACTCCGAGTTGGAATTGCAGGAAGGGTTGACGCAGAAGAAGACGGATTGACATGCAACCGCAACAACGAATTTCAACAACAACCACTTGTGGCATACTCTCTTGGGTATCTACAGCGCAGCGTGCAGTTGTTTCTTTGATCTTGGATAACAAAGCCATCATCTCCGGCGTCCAGACTACAATACCTAGGGCAAATGGTATGGCAAGTGCAAATGCAAAATGCAACGAACAAGGAGTGCTGAGCTGACTTGGAAATGCTGCTGCCTTCGTATCATCTGATTTTAGGTCCTTTGTTTTCAACGCTCGCAGCTGGTGGAGATGGTATCTCATCAATCTTCCGGTTTGTGTGTGTAGACGAGTCATAAAATTTGCATCATCATATTATATGGTGCACTCTATACATCGCTCCTTTGTTACATTTGGGATGAAGCTGGGAGGATACTCGATGTTTATTTGCCGACGGAGAAGTATCAATGTGATATTGTGACAGTGATATAGGTGGCTCAGTAGGAATCATAATATGATGCTAGCATTGCATAATAAAGCCATGGTTTTGTAAGATACACAGGCTCGATACCACATGCCTCCTACCAAACTGTCTGTTTTTTTACCATCTACATATGACACAGGTGACTTTGATAAGGGAACAACATTGTAGCTGAAATTTCCACTTCGTCATGTGGGCCATACAATAGACAACAGTTTGTATGGGGATCTTGTACTAAGCTTATGTAGAATTCCAGTTGGAGCAGTTGTATGATGAAAAACTGCTTCTGACATCTGACCAACCCATTTAATTTGGACAAAGAGGCTGCTGGCTACTTCATGTCTGATTTTACTTTATTTATTGAAAAATCGGATATTCTAGGAATCCTTGGCTCACATGTATGTATGACCCATAACAATGGCGAATGCCACTGATGGTGATGACACCAACCATGCATTGCCTGACACAAGGGATATCAATGCCAAACCAAATATGCCACACAAAGTGATTTTTATTTTGGCATTTTCGCTAGATGCTTAAAGGACTAAGCACAGATGATAAGAGCCACAGAAGAGAACGTGTCAAATCAACGGTCCAATATAACCTGTTTCCCAGCCAGGTGTCAGTGGTTTGTTACTCAAAAATCATTGTTAACATGATTCCGGTTACGGTGGTCATAACTGTGCAACCACTTTTTAATCTTCACTACTAAGTAACTGCTGATTAAATAACATTGCTAAACATATATGAAGGCCTTTTGTTAAGCCGTTCTGGTGCCTTAGAATATTAGATACCCTCATATGAACCATAGGATGGTTGGGTTTCAAAGTAGTCAAAGGTAGGTGCTAAGACTAAGACTAAATCTCAACCAAGAGGGTAGTGATTGCGGCATTATTTTGATTTTGTGTTAAATGCCCTGCCAATAGAAGCGTACAGTGGTGGCTCAAATTGAAGTCACGGGTCCCCCGAGATGCTTCAGATGTAATAACATAGATACAAGTAAATATTAGAGTGAATCAAACTATTCCATCTTAAGGATATAGTCATTCAATATTTGCCTGGCCATGCAAGCCGGAGCAGCCTCCATCACCAGCTCTGAATGACATCATCACAATGAACAATGTGATGGTTGCTGATGAATTTGACTGCTGACAGAGGCAAATGTCCACAGTGTATGCATTCTTCTATTTCACAGACACAATTCAGATTCCTGTCTGCCAAGCAGGGGAATTTATTATGTGCATATTACTATCCATGCAATGAGACAAGTTGATCCACTATGTGATATCCATTCCTTGAGCCAGCAACATAGCAAATGCACCCTGTCATGGTCAGGGCTGTTTGAAGTTGGCCATCTAAAAAGCATACTTAATCAGGCTTGTACTATTTCTATGTATGAAGCTTCGTGTCACGTTCATAGAGATTTTTGAGCGCGGATCATCAAGCCAAATTATCCAGGAGTCCTGTTAAGATTTGATGTTGACATTGACATTGGAAGTGTGTTCTAACCTTCCTATTCATACATTTTCTAACAAGTTTTGAAAGCCACGTGTTGCAATATATGGTGACCATATATCTGCATGTGTTTTGAAGAGCAAAAGTTGTTTTTGCTGAGGTACAAGTAAGACTAACTAGTCTGACCCATGATAGCCAAGAGATGTAGGCTTGATAGAACTATCACAAGAAAATGACAATTGCTTATTTACAAGTCAAACTCAAACTTTATACTTTGTAGGTATATTATATAGCTCTCCATCACAAATGCTACACTGTCACCCTAGGCATATATCCTGAGTACAAATATTAATACTTTGCTAGGGAATAGGCAAAAACTGAACTGATACTGCTCAATTGTGGGATGTTATCCACATGGATATGACATGAACCTGTTAAAAGTAAGAAGTATAAACATGGTGTGAAAGCTTTTCAATGAGAAGGGTATGCTTTTCTAATTTCTGTAAGAAAATTTACTGGCACGCATCGTTGAAGTGTGACTTGAAACAGTGCACGTTTGTGCGCTGCTTGAGATTTTGCGCACAAGTTTGCATGCGTGAGCAAAGCGTGTGCGCGAATGAGTACACACAATCGAGAGCATTGTGCAAATGTAAACTGTTTTTAGTCACACGCAACGATGAGTGCCAATGAATTTTCTTGTGTGATCCTATGAGTGCATAATAAACATGATGAGCAAATAACAAAAATACATTTAAAGTGCACAATAATG
>JALLAS010000346.1:0-11885 GCA_036939415.1 Detonula confervacea | reverse complement strand
GGTTTGTGGCACAAGTACTGGAATCACTATTTGCGAATGATCTACGCAGTTGCGGTTTGAACCTCAATCCTCGAAAGCAAAGGGCACTCATTGATTTCTTACGTTGCCTTCCTGAGAACTTAGAGGCAGTTCTCAAGAAGAAGCACATTAAGAAATCTTTTGTTGAGGCTGGTATGACGGATGAAGAGACTGGCATGATTCCTGTTTTTGATCAGTTGATGGGCACTTGTAAGCGCTGGGTATCTTTCATGAAGGACATAGGCTTGCCGAAGGTTGTGAAGGAACATTGTCGTCGTCAATTCCAGCCACTTATGAAGATTCAGTTTGATTGCGGACAGATCTCGTATCCAGAGATGTTGGAGAAAGGCATTCCCAAGAGTAAGTGTCTGTGCATAAAGCAATTGTCACTTTTCAAATGTGCTTCCTTACTAAACATTTTGTATTTCAATATTTCCACAGATATTGATCGATATGGCAATGAATTAGATAACATTCGGCCCTCCGGTGCTCATGCCGAACATAGGCAGCCGGCTAAGACCATCAACGCCAAACCACAAAAGAGAATGCGCGAGGAGAAGCGCAGGACGAAAATGGCGAAAGAGTATGGAGAGTTAGTAGTAGAGCAGAACACAATTAGTGATATACTTCAGTGCAATGCCCTCGTCGAGACTGAACTGAATGCGAAGGTGGAATCTGGTAACTTTTGTCTGGCAACTGTGGCTGACTTTTTCGCTCTATCACCAGTATCGAAACTTGAGAATTTTATTCATGTACGAAAATTCAATGACAAGACTTTTCAAAAGTCAAAGCTTGCGGGAGCTGATGGCAAGCTAAACAAAGTTTCTTTCCGAGGACAGAAACCAGATTCGATTGAAGAGCATTGTTCTGAGGAAACACCGTGCCTGGTATGGCTTGCATGGAAACTTCGCTCGAGTCCAGTGATTATGAAGCGTCGGTCTATGCCTATTCTCAAGACCACCTTGCCACAACCCGTATTTACTGTTTTTCAACCATGCAAACAGGTTACTAAATTGCCCTCAGAGTATCTACGCAACCCTAGTTGGACAAACAAGCTGACATCAGTTGTCAAGGGGGTAAGGGATATCCCAATTGATGAAGAGTTGATGCGCAAAGCTGATGCTCTTGGGCTTTTACTTGAGCCAAGGCTCGACCAACATATTGCTGAGAGGGTTCATGAATCGCGTCATAACCACTGGACGATTCGATTCACACGTAACAACATTTCTCCAATGGCTGCAGCAATGTGTCTTGTTGGTCATATTGTGGATGACATAGAATGCTACAACATTGCGGAGTGTTTACTCATGTGGCACCGATGGACGAGAGTTTCCAAGTAGTGGCTGGAAACTTGTCTTCTCTAGAAGGATGCTATCTTTACTTTGACAAACANTTATCGTGATTGTTGCCCGGGGTAGTTGTTGAATAGGTGCCTTTGTTTATTCAATTCTCCATCATTGATTCTGTTGTCATCTTCCCCTCGCTCAATACCCAACCATTTGGAAGATCCATGGGTGTCATCGTGCCGTCCTACACCGAGTCTGGTGGCAAAACCAAAATTTCATTATGAATCTCTTCGCCCGACCTCGTTGAAGATGCAAAGGTGCCAATGTTGCTTCCAGTCCCACCACCACCACCACCATCATGACATTGTGCCTTGGCGTTGCATGCTCCATCCAAATACGCATTCAATACACCAGCAATGTATCCTCTCCTTGCAAGATCATCTTCTGTTTGTTGTCAATTCATGTCATTGGGTAGGGTTTAATGCACAGATTGGTCATGGTTTTGTTGACGAATGTGTCGCAATGCTGATGGTAGTTTAATTCGGTTGGACCCTTTATCCTGCTGCTGCTGCTGATGCCTTTGTCTTTGAGGCCATCATGCCTTTTGGTATTAGTTGTGTTGATGGTGGTGCAGATATTGATAATATAAATGTTGTTGTTTTGGTGGTCAGCAGACCCAGCCATGCACTGAAGACGCAGCCTCCCTGCATCTGTGCCAGCGCTGATGAGCACACCGCTCACGCCTGACATGATGAAAACATCAAGGGAGATGTTGGTGCCCTGCATGGCACTCACAATGCCTGTATTCCCTTCCAATCTACCATTCACGGCAGCAACGATATTTTTGTTTTGCGCCAACGATGAGTCATGCACAGAAATTATTATTACGTTCAGCCTGCCAACCGAATTAGACGTTGCCGTCACCGTCAATGCGCTCGTATGGATATTGGCTACAATCAAAGCCAGAAGGGGGAGGGACCTCAAAGGATTCCGCAATTGATGTTGGCGCCATGGTACGAATAAGTACGCATTGATTGTTTGTGTGATGGGTAGGTGACATGAATGCATTTATCGAGCATATTTTGAATGACAACACTATGGTTGAAATGTGCACTAAGGCCAAAAAATGGGTGGAGAAAACGATGGTGCACTCAAAAAGATATAAAAATGCATTTTTTATAGAGTTATTTACACATTACAGTGTAGTGAAATGAGTACCCTATAGTGTACTTGACCAACAAGGAGGATCGATACTCAATTGATGTTTCGTTTCATTTTTCACGAGCAATCATTGCTGTCAAGTTCTGACCCAAGGTGTGAGTTCCTAAATTGAATAGGAGCTGCAAACCCATCCAAAATATCACATGAGTACTGTTTTTAGTTCAACCTACGTACCTAACTATGAGCGTTCAATATGTGGAGAATTTCAAAAATGTGGAGAATTTGACACCGACACAAATCACAAAAGTTCTCTTCCGAGACGCATATCAACCCATCAACCCACACATCAACCTTCACCAATACTCCACACCAACACACCAAAGTTACAATAAACCAATAAGCACCGATAATATAATCAGCACCATGCTGTCATGCCAATTTTGACGTGGCTATTATGAGCGGATATTCCGTAACATGCGACAGCATGTGCATGATTCCCCGATGAAAGCATCATTTCCGGAAATGATCTCGCATATTTTTCGTTCAAACCTTGGATTTGTGCGCTGGTGCAGATTGGAATTAAATCATCCCAATTCAAATTGAACCAGTCAGCTTCAACCAATGACAACTTTGTCCAAGGTAGGCGGTTGGGAGGCATCATATTTGTTCTCATCGCGAACTAGAACCTTACTCATTGTGAATTAGAACCGCCGACATCCAACGCATGGCCATTTTATCTCCGTCCAGGGCTCACACCAATGTGGCCTAAGAGGCAAGGCATCTGCTTGACATCATCAAGGAGACGCAGAACATAGCTGATGCCCTCGTCAACTTCAAGAACAAAAAGCGCAAGGTCGAACTTTCCAAGGTTGATAAGAGGGATCTCGACTTTCTCAATCAAGCTCTCAAAATCATCTACAAAGATGCCAGACAACAAACCGCATGGGTTAGTCCATTATCACATCTCCTGAGTGCGTACGACAAAATCAGATTCAGCAATAAAGAGAATGAGAGTCCCCTTCCCTATCATGCAAAACTTTCTGACTCTACAAGGAAGGTTAAGGAGTTAATTAAGAAGAGCAATAACAAAGAGTCATCATATGGAGAGGTATTGTCCACACTCCGTTCTCCATTTCAACCATCGAAGAAGGCAAGGCATTCTGGTTGAATTGCAGCCATCGTCCCTACCAACCATGATAGTGCTCTTTCCAGGATCAATTTTCAGTGGCAAGACATCAGATGATGGTATTGAATCCAACTTTGAGAGGTGTGGTGCCACTTATATTGAGAATTCGAAATCAAGAGATCAGATGCGCATACATCCACTGTACAGGAAGTATCCTTCCAATGGAGTTCCAAACTTTGGAGCAAGAGAGGGCTTTTTCCAAAATCTAACAATGTACTGTGCTATGGCATACGATAAAATGGGTGACCTCTCTCCTCTTTATTCACATGATCAAAACGATAGTTTGTTTGTTTGGAACAAGGAAACCATGTCTGAGCTTGAGAAGAGGGGAGGAGATGTACAGAAACTACAGCGTGACGCCATTGCATACCTTTGGGAGATATTTTATGATCTCTTACTTGCAAAGGGTGAGAATGTGTCAGTGAGCCCCGGGTTTGAGGCTCTCGGGCTAAGAGTGAATGCAAAGAAGAGGTCCAGAGATGAATTTCATTGCCCGGTTGCTATGACGTAATGAAGCTTAGAATCTCTGTTTTCTAGTATCATATAGGTCAATATTTTTCCAAGCTTCGCTTTTGCGTAATTTAACCCGATTTTTGATAAAAATGCTTAAAAATGCACTCTGGGCGAAAAATGTGGAGAATTCTCCACATACTGATCGCTGGTACGATAGTACGATCTGTAGAAAGAGGGAAAAAAAATGAAAAGATGGCGCGGGTTTTGATCGCGGCATTGCTACCGCCAAAATGCATACTGTTTCCTAAATGCCTGTTCCGTCTCATAATCATATTATTGCATGTCATTGCATTGGCCTTTCTAGAATATGTACTAATTCCGAAGTAACAATTCTACCAACACATCATGCATAAAAGTTGCTCACGCAGCATAGCCCGCCATAACGAGGATATTATTATGGCGCGCATCTTCATTGATTGATTGTCATTGGCCGGCGGAGCTCAATCTCATTCAAGCGGCGCGGGCGGCGCTAGAAACTAGAAACTCAAGCTCAAGGCTTGCTCAATAATGCAACTCCGTCCGGAAAAGACCCATTGGAAAATTAAATAATAAACGCCTCGTTCTCATTTGCGTCAGAGCATTTCCATGCATCAATCACGCACCACTCGCTCCCCGAACCATCCGATCCATACGTACACACACCCACCAATAGAGACCGACGCCATCATGAGCAAGCAACCGCCATCGACGGCAGCTTCCGCAGCGGCGGCGGCGCCATCGCCGGAAGTCGAGCAGCATCCGTTGAGCGGCCTCGACATCGGCAAGGTAATGACCTCCGCCGGTCCCATCGTCAAGTGCGTCCTGCTTCGCGCCCAATCCGATTCCGACGACGACGATTGTGACGACGAAGCGGCCGACGAACCGGCGGCGGCATCGGCCGCGACCGCCGCGAAGGAGGCGTCGGCCATGTCGATCAAGGAGCTCAAATCCGAACTCGCATCTTCGGAGGTGGACGCCTCCGGCTTCGTGGAGAAGCGCGAATTGATTTCGGCATTGGAGGAGGCACGGGGCAGAGCTGGCATTAGTAGCAACGCCAACAATGACAATGACGACGGTGCCAAGGTCGTCACGCAGGACGAAGCCGCCGGCGAAGCCACGACGGTCGAATCGAAGGAGGCGGTAGCAGCAGTACCCTTCCAACGCCTCATCTCGGAGCTGGAAGTGGACACCACCCCGCGCAAATCCCGGGTGTCCCAAATCCTCGGCGGTCCGTTCACCTTCCTGGGGCAGTACGAGGAGGAGGGCATCATGGTCATGATTCGCAAGCCCGATTTGGAGAATGGCAATGGCGATAACGGGGACGGCTGGCCGGTGAATCCCCATCCGTTGCAGCCTCCCTTGAACGACGTGGAGGTGAGGGGGGACATTTTGTTGATGCGGGTGGCCCCCACCGAGGAGGAGCTGGACATTGCCAAGGAAGAGGGAGAGGGCAACAACAACAACGAGAAGGGGGAGGATTCCGCGGCGGCGGAGGCATCTTCAAAAACTGCGGAGAACGAAACTCCGCCCGCAATCGGCGTGCCGACCAACGACGACTTCTTCCTGGATTATACCAGGGAAGAATATTTGAAATTCGCGGCTCGGACCGACATTGTGGCCAAGGAGCCGGAATCCGACTCGTCTTCCGATGACGAGGAATCCGAGGAGGAGGAGGAAGATGAGGCGGAAGGCGGAGACTCGAAACCAAGTGCCACCGCCGCTCTTCTAGGAGACCCGGACGAAGACGACGACGACTCCTCCTCCGACGACGACTTCGACCCCGCCGCCAACAACTCCGACGACGACTGCGACCTCGAATCCGAAGAACACCAAATAGGAATGATGAACATGATCCTCTCGCACATGCTACGCAAGTTCCGCGAGGAGAACGGCCGCGGTCCCGACTCGTTGGAATTACTGGAAATGAGGAAGGCGCTGGCGGATCGGTTGGGCGTGGAGGTGCCGCCGGTGGACGAGGAGGCGTGCGATTGGGATAGGAAGAGTCCGGCCAGTTTGAAGAGGAGGAGGAAGGATGGCGGCGGCGGCGGTGATGATGGTGGTGGTGGTGAGGGTGAGGGTGGCGGAAGCGGTGGTGGGAGGAAGAAGAAGGTTGTGGTGGCGGAGGAGATGAATGAGACGGAGGAGATACCGTGTCGGCCGGAGAGAGAAGACGGCGAGGATGATGGGAGTGGCGACGAGGAGGAAGATGTGGCAAGAGTGAGTCTGAAACGACCTGCGGAGGATGATCATTATGATGCCCCTGCTAATGGTGATGAGGAGGAAGGTAATAATAAAAGAGCAAAGATGGAGGATGATGCAAAAAATGGAGAGGAGAAGGAAGAGTCATAGTACGGCATGTTTGCATCGTATGTGCAAAAGGAACAAAGAGCCTTCATGATGTGTGTTCATGCTTGTGTACTTTTGAGAAGTAAGAAGTCATAAAGAGTTCTCATTATTTTCATCTTTTACCAATGCTGTGCAAGGTTTGATTATCTTTTGTGAAATTCACAGAGCAAAGAATCATTTATGGGATGACTTTTGAAGAGCTTGTATCGCAACATGAGGTACTGACCAAAATAATCAAGACCATTCAAGGTATTCCAGTCTTGAGATTGTTATTTGATTTAGTGCAACAAAGTGTTGCAACGTGCTCGATTTATAAAACGAAACCATCAGCCAAAGTCAAAAAGTAAACCAGTCTTTCAACATTCATGATTCAAAAACTGACATACAGAACGGAATTAGAGACAATGAATTTTGCTTGACTTCATGCCCACAATGTTCAATCACTGCCGGTAGCACAATAAGATTATGATTGATTCATGTCTAGATTTAGACTCGGTAGAGTGTTTTTTCCAAACACGGTGTACAATCAACTCATAAAAAGTTTCGCTCTAAATGCATCTCCACCAACTCTGCATAAGATCACACATTGAATTGTCAATATCACCATCAAAATATTGAATATGGCCACTCCAAGACCAGTTTTGTAATCAGCACAGCAAGAGCTACGCAGTGGCATCAAATACGGTCCCGCCACAGAGGTTAAAAGAAGGCAAGCACCAAAGGGTCTACCCCATGTTGATGAACTCCAAATTTTCTTTCTCCGATTTCAACGAAACCTAGCCCGTTGGATAGCCCTGAGCAAGAGCTCTCCGTCCATGGCACCGAGAGCCTCCAACAAACCTTCAATCAGCCTGCAAAAACGAAAATCTGTCCAGCGTTCAGGCCAAATCCTCTCCCATCCCAGCAAAACACCGCAAAAACGAGTCATGAGCAAATAAGAGAGAGCAGTAATCGAGATGAAGCAAAAACAACGATACGCCCAATTCAATGGCAGCGGCGAAGGCATCGACATAATACTACCATCACCATCTCCGCCAACAACCCTCAACAGCAGCAGCAATGGCCAGCAGAATCAAAAACAATCTACAGCATTGGCAGCAAAAACAATCGCACTCGCACCTCCGGCACTCGCAAACACACCAATATCAATCAGCAGGCGCAAGACGCCTGCGGCTGATGAGCGCCCTCTTACTGCTGCCGATGATAGTGGTAGTATCATCAAAATTAGACAGAGTTATTCTATATATATATACATCACCGTTGAAAAATGTCCAGACCTTGTGTCTTTTTAATTGTCATGTGTTTATCTGCACAACAAGGCCGCGACTGGGCGTGGTGTCCCAGCACTCACTATCGTGAGTCGAGGCGACAGGCAACTTCAAATAAAACCGAAGTGTCCTTATCAACTGTTCGTCGGGAAGAGGTTAAGAGTGTAACCCGTTACATTACCAGCTTCAGTCCGGTTTCCGACGTTTGTTGTCGCGGTATTCCAGAAACCCAGCAGCAGAAGGCGACCGCCATTTGTATCGTGAAGGACACGCGTCAAAGTCTAGCTTAATCTGGCGGAGTGTATCCGTTGCTCCTGCCATAATTGAACCGCTACGTTCGAGCTAACTACCGTGAAACCCGGCGCCGTCGCGATGTGTCAGGAGAGGAGAGGGTTGCATCGCCAAGAGCTCGACCGTACACACCCCCGTTGCCCCGCCTTGCGCTGTGATAAGATGCTGCAGCTGCTCTCCATTGCCGTGCTGTAGCGTGGCGAGATCGAGCCACAGTAGGCTGGCCTGCTTTCACTGCCGCTTTCATCGCCAGCACCCAGTACGATGGATTCTCTAGGTTGCCATTGAGCAACGATGTGAAATCAATCTCTAAAAGATATCGGCTGCTCTCCGGAAGTAAGATTGGGTCAACCTCTGCAAGCATGTCTACTTTGGCGAGCACCTCCCAGCGCTTCTGTGTACGGAGGTAGCCAGTTCAAGCATCGTGGAGGGAAATGTTACGAAACACCCATTGGGCGTGCGAAATCTGAAGTATTTGAGAGATCAGCTTCTTGGACCAGTCAGCAATTGTTAGGTGGGAAGGCGAGCGTGCAAGAGAGTGGCGCTGAAGGGTGAAGATGACATGGGAAAGTTTCTCCTCCATGAAGCTGGTCCATGGGATTAGGTCCTGATTGTCTGCAACCCGTCTCATTTCCGCGGACAGATATGGGAAGTCGCTGAGTCACCGTGTGCCGCGAAGGAGAATACACTTGGGCAGCCAGTAGGCAAGTTCTGGGTGAGTGTAATTGTTGTCTAACCAGTCTTGCAGGTTATTCACCATGTCGTGGAGGAGGTGGGTTCTGTCTGTTTCAGAGCAGAGATTCAGATGACTGGCTGTCTCTTGTTTGCCACAATCAGGACAAAGTCCATCTCTGTCCTTATCCCAGTGGCTGACCATGACCTGTGTTCCGCAAAAACCGGATGATTGCTTCGATAGCCAGAGTCTGTACATTTGACCTTTCAAGTCCAGGGTAGCATCAAAAGCGTCCCAAGCCACCGCATTAAAGGCTTGTTTGGCCCAGTCCAGTCCTCCACCTGATTTCCTTCTACCCATGGCGTCCTTTGGGTTGGAAGGTGAGGTGTAGAATCGCTCCGCCTCAATCTGTGCCAGATCGAAACATTCATCTTTCGCCACATCGGTTGTTTGTTTGAGCCCTCAGACGAATACAGCAACACTCTCTTGCGGCAGCCTTTGTTGCGATGGAGCCAAGGTGATAGTGAGGCTACGAGCAACTGCATCCTTTGCCAGTGTATCGCAGTAGCAATTGAGTTGCTGCTCGATTGTCAGCTGGTGCCACAATTTATAGCGGTGCTGATGGGAATGCACCCATTCATAGGTCAGCTTCGCCTTCAGCCCGCATTTGACAGTGCGTAAAGCCCTCTTAATGTCTGCCTGCAATGCTCCGACTGGAATCCTGCGCCTGAACTCCTTGGATTTGTACAAGGCCCCTTCATTGTCACCGCATATCTTACCGGAGGATGGCAGAATCTTATAGTACTCCTGTAATCCGAACAGCTCCCCGCGGTACAACCCAGCTTTGTTGCTGTACTCAGAAAACGAGCCACATATCTTACATTTGCAGTCAGTGCAGTCGATGAGCCAGCCAGCGCCGCTAATATGGGGAGCTAGTGTGTGATTGTACGAGCCATCCGTGACCCATATTGCTGTCCCGTTCCTAATGGCATCCATGACCCATTTCATATGAGGTCCTTCATTGGTGACATCAGATCACATCCAATCTCCGTCCCATTGCTTCAGAAAAGTGAAAAATGACGAGGGTTGTGTGGGATACACAGCCAGTTCTGGACCAGAACAGACTAGGCTGGGTGTAGTATCGTAATCCGAGATGATGACGGAGCTGGGCATACCAGCAGGGGCGCGTCCATCTAGGTGGGAACTGTCTTTGTATATTCTTGCGCGGCTCAAGTCTTACCCGATCCCGTTCGTAAGTAGTAATCGGCGCCGCCCTGGACTTGCCGTTTCAAGATATCAGTTTCCTGGTCGTAGAACCATTCCTAATGTCCGTACGTGGCTGCCACCCATTTGCCCAAAGGCGCGTGAAGATACAGCCAGTTGGCCCAATCCCGTGGCAAAGGGTGCTCCGTGGCAAAGCCCAGTAATAAGATGCTACCATCCTTAGCAGTTGGTATGGATAAGAACCGTCTTTCTATCTGAAGGCCGTTCGATGTAATTAAGTATGAGAGAAACATCACTTTCCATTTGATTCTGCATTGTTGCAGGCTAAGCAGCACCTGCTGGCCCGTGTGGGTACGCCAACAAATATCAATCAGTAGTACATCTCCTTCACGTGGGAGCTGCAGAACGTCATAATCCAACTCAAGTTTTTGCAGTGATCCAGACTCTCCCAGAAAGACCAACACCAGCACGATGTGGCAAGTGGACCCAGTGGACAGTATGGAATGATCAGAGGGCATATAATATACAAGCCGCCCTCAAGTTGCAACGCCTCAAGCGATATCGTTAGCTTTTTACTCAACGTCGAGGGCGTGTTGTAATGCTGGATGAACAGGTTGATGCGGGCGATCACCACCTCGGTTAGAAATTTGCGCAAACCGACGCCGCCAAAGCTGGTGTGGAGGTGGTGCCATTCGGCTTTGATGTTCTTGTTGACTCCCAAATAGGAAAGCATGTTGTGATATATCTTACATAGCCTGCCTCCCGCTGCTTCCATTCCCTCCAATTCTACCACCGGAGATGAGTTTGTCCCAAGCCCATAGCGTAGTTTGGCCCACAGTTGAAAGTAGTAGCTTGTCCACGTCTATTTGGCGGGTAAACGGCCTACTGTCAGCCTATCCAACCACGTCTACAACACAGACGTTATTACCTCAAGCTGTTTGTCACATGTTCCAGCAGGGTTTGTCCATATGCCCAGAGTTTTCCTTGCTTCCTCTATTGGGAGATGATCTGTTGCAGCCTCTGTTCCATCAGATAGTGGCACTGTGATTGGTGGCAAAGTGTCCACCAGCTTGTGTGATGGCGCACTGGGAAATGAAGATGTGATTACAAATGTACATGACGATGCCGATTGCTTTATGAAATGCAACTGACCAAATTGTCATATGATGGACGGTTCCAAGCCTTGCAACATTTGCAAGAAATAATACTTACACCACTGCTCTCAAACCAAAGCAGAATTTGATATGAGTATTTGCTCCGAGGAATGCAAGAAGATTTGCTATTTGTCATAATGCATTCAAGAAGAATGAGTGTGCAATAAGTGTGCAAGTGTGGCGGTGACAAATAAATAGAGTATTACTTAACTCACACCAAATCCACTATTGATACCATTCATCTTCTAATGATTCAACATCGTCAACGTCATGTCCATCTTCTATGGATCCATACTGGTGTGTGTACAAGTCCTTCTTGACTGCGTTTTGTAGTCTCAAATGTTATCCAGAGCTTGCTGACGGACCCCACCTCTTCTGTACCATCTTAAACCGTTGAGAATAAATCTCAACCGGTCCTTTTTCCTTCAGCTCCAATTCTACAACTACAACATGATTGTTGAGACCGCCTTCTCCTGCCTCCATTTGGGTCGCAATTTGGGCATCCTCCTCCTCGACTTCAAATTCTGCCGAATCAACAGTACCGCCCTCAGCAACATTATCAACCACTTCAAAAAATAAGCTGCTCTCCTAGTGGTCCTCTTCAAATCGAAGTTCTACCATCATTTTATACATCGTGATACATGCTCTCACAGAATTAACAGGATTGCAGGTAAGCCGGTCCACGCTCGCGCTTTTGCTCATGAGCGTCTACAATATCCTGTATCCTACGAAGGAATTGATATGCTCTCTCGTACAATACTGAAAACTATGTATCGTACGATTTCA
>JALLAS010000345.1:0-14258 GCA_036939415.1 Detonula confervacea | reverse complement strand
CTAGCACTTCTGATAGAGATGCTGGGCTCTAAGGCCAACTGGCCACTTTTTAGTAATTCCTCCTTTTACAACGTCTACGAGGGCTCCTTACTTTAGTGTTATGTTCTACATGATATTGACTGCTTACTGAAATGAAGTAGCATCAACACATGGCTGAACTTCCGTCGACCAGTTCTCGACTTTCCCACGGCTCTGAGACATCATCGACCACTTCCCGGCATCGTCAACCTCCCCTATTATCCCGGACTACCACCATAATCCGTCGCGATGGATCTGGGCGAAGAATGTAGCTCTGATCTCATCACGGGCCAGTACGAGAAGCTGGGCACGCTCAAAATCACGACGACGACAAGATCGGCCCAGTAGGTGTTGATGCAGTCCAGTTCTCCATCACGCTGCTGTATGATCCATCATCAAGGGACATTATCGGTGTCTCCAAATATTGACCCGATGATGATTGAGACACCACGGCTGCCAACCGAGCCACTGAAAACAGCTATAATTTTTACAATCTTCCCGGTCTGTTCCATCGGCATGTGGCTGTTCCATAATCTGCGGGAAACACAACATCAAATGCTCCAACCACTCCTCCCGCCCCCACCACCCCTCTCAATGGTGATGGCAATAATGTATATGATGGGGGATGTGTCGTTGAGGGATGTTAGGATTTGATTTATGTGACGTTGGCCCAGCTTCTTTTTGTATCAACCTACGCACCATTGGCATCAGCGCACTTGGGTTGGAGCTGCCCGGAACCACGTTCTCTTCTCCCGACACGGGCATCAAAAACGGTCCATGCGGAGATGATCATAACGATTTTAGTGGTGGTTCCATTGTCGAGATAAAGCCGGGACTGCTACGCGTTACGTTCGAAGAGAGTATTCATCATACTGGGGCGCCGTGGAGGATCTCACTCTCTGGTAAGCAGAGATAATGTATTTCTTTTTGGTCTATGTTGTGGCCTACCAATAAATTCTCACATGTGGATGCGTTCACTTTATGCTCTATCATTATTCATATCCCTCACAATTACTGTTGCAGCCCGAGACTGGACGATCCAACAACCTACACACCCTTTGCCATCACAATAAACATTCCAAATGTCATCTGTGAGCGTTGCTCACTGCATCTGTCCAATCCCATGACAGATAAGATTGATAATCGTGGGTCACAATCTGGTATTGGCTGCACTGATCCTGGGACGTGCTTTTCTGTATACCATTCATGCACCAAACCCTTTCGTATTGTGGGAGATACTGATGCTGTTCAAAGATCTGAATATCAATGTCCCAGTTATAAAGATATCAATGAGGATTGGCCTACGGTTTCGAATGGGGATAATGGAGAGGATGTGGATGCCAGTACACCAGGAGTTTACAGAAGAGAATCTTCTATCTGGAGCACAGAGGATTATACTTTAACGACAGCTCCTGTCCAGTATCAGCAAGATGCAGGTGGGTTATGTAGTGGTGGATTCCAAAGGATTCAATCATCATCTGCTACCTGGCTTGAACCTTTATACTTGTGGCTGCAATACATTTTACTCAGCACATATTTGTTGCTTTGTTTATTGTGAAATTGTGTAGGTGGTCTCTGTGGAGCAAATACGGGATCAACTGACACCACAAATCCTATCAGAGCACCAACAACAGCACCAGTCGCAGAGATGACGGCTGAAGTTGCCACAGCACCACCAGTAATTGCAATTTCAGAAATGCAAACGGATCCACCAACAGAGTCTCAGGAAACAACAAACACCCCGTCAAAACAAGCCACATCATATACACCCCCAACAATGGTAAACGAAATCCGATCACTGCAGCCATCTTCTTCAGCAGCTCAGATGGGCTTGAAATTTTTGAATGGAATGTGCATTATTGTATTCGCTGTTGCCACCCAGATGTTAAGCTAAGTTTGTCCTTGTTCATACGATCGTATGAGTTATTTAAGAGGGGGTTATGGTAGTGTATTGTTTGATCCAAATGAATCAATGTCATCTAGAATCTTTTTCACGTGAGATGCCAACTCTTTCCCAAGCACTTCATATCCCTCTCGGGACATATGCAACCCATCATTACTCCACTTTGAATCTCCCTCCTCATACAGAAATGGAAACTCCACGTATGTTGTGTTCCCTTCCGACGATGCAGAATATTCTTTCAACGCATTGTTCACATATGCAGAAGTTTCTCCTGTTATCCGTACCTTCTCATAATATGCACTCCCTGGAATGCCAAGAGCCAGAGTGCGAAAATTGCTATTCCCTTCCGTCTTGGCGCAATCAAAGGCGCTCTCGTGTAAATTGACCAACGATTCCGCTATTGACCTGGCAACATCCGCGCCGGAATTGGTCATTTGTAATATGTCATTGGTCCCAGCAAGTATGATCATGAGCGAAATCGTTGAGTTGCCATGCAAAATGGTACATATTCCATCCTTTTGGCCATGGATACGGTCGAGCATAGTCGATGCCGTCATTCCTGGAAATCCAGCGTGTTGAACTATTGTTGCTAGACGAGGACCCGGTTCTTGGTATTCAGCTTCGTCTACTACTGTAGTGTTGAGATAAAGGGTGTTCAATTCCTGCTCGAGATATGCTGCATAGGGATATGAGTCTTTCGAAGGTGGCGACATCCCATACGTGAGCGAGTCTCCATAGCAAAAGATCATTTTGACTTCCGGCGGAGCTTCTAGTTTCTCATCTGCGAATATTTTGAAAGCATCCGCGCCCTCGGCTCGGGCACTTTTTGCTGGTGCATCAGCGGAAACTTCGGCAGGTGGCNAGGTGGCGGGGCTTCTAGTTTCTTCTTGGTGAATATTTCGTAAGCGTCCAAGCCCCCAGCTTGGACACTCTTGTCCGGCGCATCGGCGGAAAGTTCAGCAGGCGACGCCCTGTTGCCACCTCCCACGTGAACGCCAAATCCAACCACGACCACTAACAATGCAAAAAGAGACGCCATGAACTGTACATAATTATTTTGTCGTTTATCATGTTGGTACGTGTTTTGTTCGTCGTCCAATTCGAAAGGTTGGACCCCGCCGGCTTCTTCGCCGGTTGGAACGGAACGATATTGCTGGTACGACATGTGGAGTTCGGCGGAGATGCACGTAGGTACAGCAGGGTAGGTGCGATGGGTTTCAGTTTCGGGTCAGAGATTTATCTCCCGATGATGCGATTGGTTGGCGCGATAGCCATCTATCCCTTGCGTCGACACCACGTCTTTGAATGCAGAAATACGAGCAACAATGCGGCCAGGCAATTGCAACGGCAAAGAATGGCAATTGGCAATTTAATCAAGATGTAAATAATAATAATGTGCTCCGTCCATTTGGATTGTTTCTCCCGTTTTAGTGCCAAGGCCTTGATTGTTCATTGATGAGAAAGATACTAGTATGTCGCTAAGATATTATGGTGACTTGGTAGAAATTTACCTACTAATACGTTCGTACTTGAAGAATCGCTAATAACCACCAAAGCCCAGTTCCGATGCACAGATCTTTTATGCTCACACTAGCATTTACATCCGTCAAATTTCTACACCCCAGTCCTCATTCGCAACTTTTGCAAGCAATTAACCCCCTCAACTAACGTCCTCCATCTCATCGCCCTCGCTCATCGCCCTCATCTCCCTCAACCGCATGACGATGACGCCGTATCTCGCAACCTTCATCGCTCTTCTTTCGGTAGGCAGTCAAGTAGCCTCTTTTTCCATCCCGCCGCCGAGATTTGCTCGTAGCATCAGCATCACCACCCCAAACAAACATCCACCACCAACAACGCGGTCCTCTTTCAATACATCGCCGGCAGCTAGAGCGCCGGCCAAAGCCACATCAACAGCGCTCGAAGCACTTCCGAACTGGGCCCTCTATTCTCTAAGCCACATCATCGGAGGCACTGCGGGCACGCCCACAGTCATGAAGGCCTCGAAGTCATGGTACAAGCGCCTTCCCAAGCCATCGTGGACTCCTCCCAATTTCGTTTTCGGCCCCACTTGGGCAACGCTTTACGGTCTCATGGGCTATTCGGTCTCGAGGATCGTGGCATCCGGATCGCCGTCGACGAGACTTGCGACGAAGCTGTGGGCATTTCATTATGCGCTCAACATCCTCTGGGCACAAATCTTTTTCGGCTTTCGGAATCTCCGCGCCGGACTCGTTATTAATTTCGGCCTGCTCGGGACTCTCGGGTTCGTCCTCCCCCTCTTTCGCAGCATCGATCCACTGTCGGCTTATCTGCAGATTCCGTACGTGATGTGGCTGCTTTATGCGACCAAATTAAATCAAACGATTTGCAAACTGAATCCGATGTTGGGCGGCACGAACAAGGCTAAGATTTTGGCAGATTTGCATGCGAGCGGAGACGGGGATGGGTACAATGATGCCATGTTGGATTATGATATTAAGATGCTGCAGGCTGCTGCTGCAAAATATGCTGGATTGTAGGAGTAGCTGTTTTCTAGAAATCTATGTACGCTAGTGTATGTGAGTGGTTACTAGTTCGAGTATGTGGGGTTCATTCCAAGTTGAACTGATCAAAGATGGATTGTTCAAGCGGAATCTATAATCTGTTCTTGTCTTTTTTCTGTCCATCGAAACTGCATTCCTGCAAAACAACCTTGCTTCTTACGTTTTGTGATTGATAAAGCTAGAATCGACATCATGCGTTTACCCTTCTCATATTCTCTCTACCTATTGCATCTTACCCCATCGCATCCAACGGCTAGCTGACAATGCGATGATAGTAATGTCTCTAATTCGAAGCTCTGTTCGAGAAGGCTAATACCTAAAATCTACTGCTTATGGTACATCTCTTTCTGCAGAGTCTATGAGGAGGCAGGGTAGCAAGTAGAAAGGTGCGAGCATATTCAATACAAACTCTGAACCTGTTCATGAACCACGAAGACAGTCAAGCGTGAAACATATTATCAGTCAGGCTACTGAAGAGGTGGCAATATCTGCAAATAGAGATATCCAATGGGCTGCTGCGAATCGAGCTGCTGCAAATCGATGCCATGTCCTTACCCTCGGCTCGTAGGGTTATGGATTTCAGACGATGCAACAAACAGAAGCAATCTACTAGCAAATCACGAGCGCGAGAAGAGGATGACACAGTATGGATGTTCCCAATGGAAGCACGAACACTACTACAAATCGTGTAAGGGCGCCGTCCTTGAAATCAATCCCGCTGGATATGTGAATTACATTGAAATGGACGGAAGATGCGCACGAAGCGTCTACTCGGGTCCCATAACAAACTGGGACGGGCCAGATGGAGTTTGGATAGGCTGCTGCGCTCCATGTTTCTGTTGTAAAAAAGGATGCTTCCATTTCGACGTTGTACTGCCTGAACAAGATTCTCCTGTAAAGATGCGTGTCAATGGGCGAATCTTGTCGAAGCAAGGATCCGAGGTGGAGATACCAGTGGTGCTAGCCACGCCGGACAATAGCAAGTACGGGAATAGCATGGATTATGGCACAGCGCAACTTCATGTAGCGCAACCTGTTAAAATCCCAAATTCATGAACCATTCAGATCAAAAATATGCACAGACGTCGATCCAGAGTGGTTACATCAACCAACTTAAGTTCTCGTTCAGTAATCATTATTGTAACAACTAAAAAAGAATAACGTGCCTTCATCTGGGCCTGGAGCTTGTTATTCTCATGTTCTTCAGCAGGTCTGTACTGTATGGAGCCCTACAAAATTTACAATATTTGAATTCTTCAGCAGGTCTGTACTGTATGGTGCCCTCCATATTTGGCATTGATGTCAAGAAGTCCACAACATACATGATTGCCCTCAAGTGTAAACTTCACCCTTAACGTCTAGATCTACTTTCTACTGTACAATGTTTGAACCTGACACTAGCAGAAATTTTCATTTAAATGGAAATTTACTGTCATGGGTACATAATAAACTGTCATAATAATTTTAAATGCAATATTATCACATCAAATGGAATTACTGGATACTTAGATCCATCCATTCCTTCTCTATTCGAAAATCACCTCATGCATCAACATCTACCCAATCAGGCGTGTAGGTTGAACGTGCTATCTGCATAAACCGGATCAGAGCACCAGCCTCCAGTATTTCTATTTCAAAGTCTGTCTTGGCCAAAGCAGCTGTGCCCACAGTGGTTTCCCCAAAACACCGCCGCAGCACAAATGTCGCTTGGGACGATGCATATTCCAGTTTCTTGGCTATTATGGGTCCCAGGGAAGCATACGATCCCGACACACCGAGTACATTGAGACTGCTGCTTTTCGCAGCAACACTGCCGGTGCTTTCGGTGGCGTTATCTGGAGGGCACAGCCCCTGATACAGTGACGGCCATCGATGCCCACCTGCCAATGAGACAGTTGATGATTGCTCATTTTTTGTTGTTTCTGTGCCGATAGCCCGGATTGTCACCAGCAATGGTACAAAATAAACTGTCATTTCAAATGCTTTCCCAAAATCCAATTTGACGAATCTCATCGATCCATCCCGGACCAAAGTTGCCTTCTTCCTTTTGAGTGCAGGTAATATCGTAGAGAAAGTGTTCCGTCCTGGTTTGAGGAGATATCGGCTGCGTATGACCATGGGGACTTTCCCATGAGTAGCTTCCTCTGTCTTTTGCTTCTTGGCATCTGGTCCTTCTCCGCTAGCATCAATAGCATCTTCGCCACCGTCTTCCGAAAACTGCATGGGATTATTCCACGCATCCTCCAATTGAATTATTCGCTTCCCATCCTCATCCTTATCGTCCAGCTCCTTCACCAAGTGCTTGTATTCACTCTCCAATTCGTTCAAGCACTCGAACACAACTGCGTTACATTTTTCCATGCAGTCCCTGAAGCTCGTCTTAGCTCCAACGGCAAGGCCCATGTAGGTATACAACGCCTGGGAAGCTGCCCGGATCTTCTCTATCCGCGCCACTGCCGCCCGTACACGATCCCCCTCCATGTTCCTCCTCGGTATTGGCACAGGCGCATTCATCCGTTCCACGAGCTGTTTCATCTGCTCTTCCGTAAATTGCGGCTTGTCGGGATCAGCATCCCTCAACGCCTTTTGGAACACATTCGTGACCTTTTCCTTCAACAAAACATCGTCCAATTTCAACAGCGCTTCCTCCAAAAACAAATCCGGATCGCCAATCTTGACAATGTGACTACGAATATTCTCCACCCGCGTCTCCAAATACGTCTTCAACTTGTTCAAAAACTCCATATCCCTTCTCTCCTGCCTCACGAACGAACTCTTCGCCGAGCAATTGTCCGGCAATTCCAACCCCAAATGCACCGCCCACTGCTTGGCATTCGTCGCGTGCTGCCTCAAAACGTCCGCCTTCTGATCCCCGTGCTTCTGCCTCGTGGCCAACACGGCCGTATCGGCGTGTTTGGCGATGTACATCATCTTCGCGGCGTACTTATCCCTCAGCTCGCTCTCCAGCAGCAGTTCCTTCTCGCGCGTCAAATCGGCATTTTCGACGACCCTGGCATCCCCCCCCGCCGCTCCCGCCGCGGCTTGTTGTTTGTCGTAATACTTTTTCAATCTCTTGAGCTTTTTGTTGATGACCTTTTTGTAGTCGGCGAGGTCGGTGGCGTCCTTGAAGACGGTTTCTTCGAAGCGCATGGCGAGCATGGTTTTGGAGGCGGAGGTGGCGCCGGGCTCGAGGCTGGCGAGGTCCTTGGCGATGCGGCGGACTTCTTCGGAGCGGTAGGTTTGGGCGATGGAGGAACGCCAGTCGCCATTGGTGGCGCTCATCTTTGAATAATATATTGCTTTTCCTTAGTTTAGTAGAAGGGGACGGATGATCACTTCAGTGCTCAGGGTGGATTACTTGGATAGTTGGGAGGCGGACGAGGTTGCTTGATTGCTTGGTGGAAGGTGTTGCAGTTCTATGGAATGAAGCAAGATGGAAGCAGGCGAACAAACATGCACGTCGGTCTACGTCGGTCTACGATAGATATCGTACACGATACGATATATGGTATCGTACGTCGGTCCTCGATGATTCTTTTTGTGCTTCAGATTTCAGATCCCTAACGTTAGGTAGGTACGTATCGTATATTCATAGAAAGTATAATATTTATTTGTTTTAGAGCTCGCATTAATGAGCATTCATCGAATTTGATGAGGCACAAGCTTTATTTTGAAAAAGTTAACTTTTACATACTTATCTACGTACAATACGCAGGAATGGTGTTAAGTGTTATGCTGAAAAGCAGCAACAGTGCACCGTGCACCATCCAATCACCATCCTCCACAAACCTACACAGCCATCGCCGCAGAGGACCCAAGCACTTCATCTTCTTGGAATGCGAGGAGCATGTGCACCTGCTTTCGGCGGCCCAGATGCATGAGGGATTAGTCAATCCAAAACACCGAGCTACTATTTATTACCTGCTATATTACCACCATTGCCATTGAACTGCATACGATGGTTTCCAGGTATTTCGCGTCTGTCAAAAGGTGTTATGGAGCAGGCAATCCTTCGTCGTGTAGGAGCAGAAGATATTATCGCGCACCCCTTCAGTCATTCGGATATGCCAATATTACCGATATGCGACAATGTCAACAGACGCAGCGGCCACATCCATACAATACAGCGACATCGAGATCATTATTGTACTCCATCGGAAGAATAGCGGTGACACAAAGATCGCTTTGGGGTGACTGCCATACTTGCGGAGAAAATCAACCATTCAATAATTCCATCGACGTACCTTTCACCGTCAGCAAAAGAACAATATTCTTCGGAGGAGCGGACGAACCGAAATTCCAACAACCATGGCACGATCCGGCATTCATGCAAGACTCTCCCCCGGAAGAGGTGGAAAAATGGCTACTATCGCTAATACAATCCGCAAGAACGGACGCCGAGGAGAAACGAATCGGATCGAGCAGCGATCATTCTCCGCACCACGGTTCCATCGTATACTTCGACGAGGACTTCGTCATCGACGTCATCGCCTATCTCCGCGTCCTGGAGGCATATGCTCGTGCGGATGGATCGAGAAGGGGTGTAGGCGGGGCTCCCCAAAAGGCAGAGTATTGGGTAGGGATATTGGAACGTCATTATTCTGCTGCCGCGGATCTGTTCGCTGAAACATATGGAAAATCTGACATCAATGTTGTTACCGATGGAGGAATGGTAGACGTAGCTGATGATCCGGAGCCTGAGGCAGTGGGCGAATCATCACGGCCAGAGTCTCCCTTTGCATCTTTAATCAAGCGCAGAAAGAATTCGGGCGCTTCGAGGGCATCGCCAAACACTAACAATTCACAAGCAATTGAAGAAAATACAACAAAGCCAACAATCGGAAAGTCAGAATTGGACGCACTCAATCCCGGAGAACAATCTTCTGACAATAGACAACGTGACAACGCCGCTACTATCGTACGCAACCTCCAACCCACCGTCGATTGTTACAATGCCATTATTGAAATATGGGGAAGCGATAAGGACCTCGTATCAGTTGTCCGTTCTCGTCGATGGCTGAGCAAGCTAGAAGAAGAAGCGGAGAACGCGAGCGGTCCTTCGAATGTTCGCTCGCCGCTCGGACCCAACGCTCGTTCGTACGACCTTTATCTTCATTCGTGTTCGCGCGGGTTGGGAAAACAGAATAAAGTTCACAAGGAGAGGGCGGAAGAGGCTGAGCAAATGTTGAATTACAGGTTGTCTGCTGCTGCGCCTTTTTCGGTTCGTCCTACGACTGAGTCTTTCAACTACGTACTTCGCGCATGGACCAGATGCCGAAAGGAAATAGAGGTAGCCGGACGGGTTATGAATTTGATCGTAAGGATGGAGAGCATAATGAAGGAACACATACTTGCTAAAGAAAAAGGAGCAGTTGATGTCGACAGCGAAGATTGGTCATGGAAAGAAAAGGTATCTCCTGACACAAGAACGTACACTATGGCAATAGATGCATGGATTATCAATGCGAGAATCAAGGCCGATAAATGGCGCTCAAGGCAACGTTCAATACTAAACAAACAGCGGCAAACGTCGATGAGCAGAGGAAAAATCACTGAGCAGGCACAAACTGCTGCAGGTGATGCTAATGAAAATGATGATGGAACAAAAGAAATGGAAAAAGCAGCGGCAATATTGAATTTTATACATGATCTCGATGACATTGGTCATACTGACGTAAGAGCAACTGTCATTGCATACAATACGTTACTTTCAGGTATGTTCTTGTTGTATTTTTAGAATTGCAAATCATTTGATGAACATCTCTCTAAAACTATAACCCATTGTGTCTATGTCCGTGTGCAGGCTGGGCCCAACTTGCGAATGAGCTGCGGCCTGAAGTTCCATTGAGGTCAGAAAAAATATTACATAAAATGATATCTTTAGCTCAGGGAGGTAATGAAAATGCAGCTCCAGATGCAACTTCTTTCAATGCCGTCATCAGAGCTTGGGGTAGGACTAAACTTCCAAATAGTGCAGACCGCTGCGAATATTGGCTCAGAAAGATGATTGATCAAAATCGTGCGAAAAATTATGAGCGCGAAAATAGCTTCATCGCCAAACCTAATACTGCTACGTACAACCTAATCATGAATGCACACTTTGAGCTTGCTGATCCGGCTCGGGTACAAGATTTCCTCTTGGAAATGGACGCTACCAAAGGCGTAACACCGCCGGACAATCAAAGCTTCTCCATAGTAATTCGCGCATGGCTGCAGGATGAGCTCAATTCTGAATCTCAATATAGACTGCCTGGGTCCAGCATTGAAAATGCTTATAATTGGCTGGATGAATTGCTGCAGAGAGAGGAACGAGGTGATATTGACTTGGGCCCGGCGCCAGAGCTTTTCTCTTCCATCCTGAAGACTGCAGCCAGGACAGTAAGTGACTATGCTATCTTTTTAGACTCAATCTTATCTGTAACTGATTTCAGCTCACAACCAATTGATTCTTCTAGACCGCCAGAGAAGAGAACTTGTTGACGATTGGGTAAGCGTTGTGATGCAGGTATTCTATTCCATTACTTTGACATGTCCCATTCATTTGTATTTGTATTTGATTTTCTTCCGCATAGCCAGCTGACATTCAGGGCTATGAAGAACTCTCGATTTTCACCTGATCACCTCGCGTACACCTGGCTGTTAGAGATTGGATTGAAAGTTTTGGCATCACCAGATAATGACATTAGGAGAGAAGAGTTTGTTACTAGTTTGTTTAAGCAATGTTGCACAGATGGTTTACTCTCTTCACAATTTTTGAAGAAACTTTCAAGTGGTCCTTTTTGTGAGGAAGGATGGACAGCAAAAGAAAGCAAGAGAATATGTGACGAATTGCTTGGAGATCCGCCATTCCCAAATGCATGGAGTCGAAATATGAAGATCGGCCAGGGGCAATTACCTCAAGCAGCTGATTTGCCTCCGAAAATAAAAGCTGGTAAGAAGAATAAGATTCAGTAACAACGGGAAGAATCACCTTATAATACAATCTTCCATTTATTTCATGTCCTCAGCGCTATCAATAAGGCTGAAAGACTCCTCCTCATGGCCAATTGGGGCCCCATTGTGCATCCCATTAGGCCCAGTTTTTATGTAAAACTCTGATATATAATTTTCAGGGTCTTCAGGCAACTTTCGCGCAGCGTGATAGGCCAAAGCTACCATGACAGCAGCAAGGAAATATGGCCATCCAGGAAGACGATCATTTTCGCTCATTGTCAAGAGGGTTCCAAAAACCAAAGGACCCACTCCTTCTGTCAAACTCTTCACTCCGTTGACCGCACCAAGCGCACGACCAACCATCTCAGGTCGTACTGTTGAGCTCACCAACGTTGATATTGAAGGATAAACTAAGTTCCCAGCCATAGCCAGAAATGCACATGCAAACAAATGCCATGGCGAATCCGCTACAGCTAGCAAAACACACTGCAAAGCGAAGGATATCAGTCCGATTCTTATGCAGCGCGTCTCTCCAAAGAGAGGTATCGCCAGCCGTACCAGCACTGCTTCTGAGACCATGGTTGATAATCCCAATGCTGCCATTAACTCTCCTAACCTTTGTGGGCCAAGGTGAAATTGTCTTGCAGCGTACAGTACCAAAGTGGATACGACTGCATGTAATGCCGTGTAATACAGAAACGTGACACGCCCAATAGTCGATAGCAATGGATCGGTCATTAAGTAGCGAACAGAGTCAAATGGATTCCACCAGGATGATGATGCTCGACGCGAGACGCCCACACCAGCAGGATGTGGCACATTTGATGTGCTAGAAGTTGCAGCGACGGCAGTCGATGAGGGAGTGTCATCGTTGATAGTATCTGAATCATTGTCTCTTCCGCCAACACTGACGTCGATGAGGCCTGGTGCGTGTTCCAGTTCATCCCGTTTGCTGTTCAAACTCTCTGGCAAAAGGAAGTGAATGTAGAACAAGTCCAGTATTGCCAGAATGAGCGAAGTGACGAATACCCGATGCTGACCAAGCGGGTGAATGTCAGAGTTCTGTGATCCCAGATGCGAGTGTCCATTGCTGGAATGATGGCTCTCCGTACTCTCTGCATGACTTTCGTCTTCATCTTCCATATTAAACATTTTCATCCAGTTCCTACCCCCTTGTCCGTTCCCCTCATCATCGACATTGGCCAAGTAGCCACCCAGAAGAGGCCCAATGGTAAAACTCAACCCAAACGTTGCCAAAGCTAGACCATACGCCGCAACTCTCCCATCACGATCTTTCACCACATCTGATATATATGCAAATGTCAATGTGAATGTAGATGAGAACATTCCAGACAGCGCCAGCAATGCTACGAACACATCTATTCGATGAAACGTCGGAACAAAGTCCATTGAGAAACTAATGTGTTCCGCCCCAAATGTTGGATACCAGCTTCCCTCGGATGCTTCTCCCGCGTCTACCCCATCTAATATGGCATCTCCTTCGATTTCATCCATGATTGATATTGTTGCATCCCTTGGTGTTTCCATTATTTCCCTTGCAGTGTTCCCAATGGAATAACTATCCACGTTCCAAAAGGCCAACGAGCATACCGGAGCCAAAGTCCCCATGACAGTAATTAACAAACACGGCCTCCTTCCCCAAACATCGCTCAATTTTCCAAACAACGGACAAGCGAAGAATGCCAATACGCCTCTAACGCACTCTGCCACGCCCATTACAATGTAAGTCTGCGATCCGTACCGCTTCAGCAACAACGAAGGGAGGACCGCACGCGTCAATGCTATCGATAGAAACTCCAGCAGTAATACCGGCAGCACGGCCACGTGGGGGTGGGTGATGAATAGATGGGGCGTGTAGGCCGGATGCCGATGCCGTAGGACGAACCCGCTTTCATCGTCGTCAAAGTCGGAATCGCGATCGCCATCGTCGATGGAAAGAGGCAATGCCGAAGATGAAGATGCGTTAATAGAAGCTGAGGCATTGGCTTTGGCAGTATTTGGGTCATCAAAATCATCTTGTTTGTGATCTCGGTAAGCTATGCCAACGTCATCGAAAGTTTGTCCGCTGCCGCTGCTTGCTGCGGCGCGTGATCGCACCATGCTTTTCTCAGCCTCTCAACTCGCAAGCCTATCCCGAACTGCCTTGTGACTCCCCCGTCCTCGGCCTTTTCTCTCCCTCTGATACAAAGTCAGCTGCTGTCTACCAAAACCAGCGGCAAAATGGCGATTAATGATCGATGGACGATGGAGATGAGCAATGGCAAATTGAAATAATGTGTATCGTATGGTAGGAGGAGTAAATAATGTGGAATGTCGGTCTCGGTCGGCTCAGTTGGCTGAACTCCAACTGTACTGCCCGTCTCAAAATTGTACACTACTCCTAGTAATCGATAGATTTTACGCCGAAGAAGGACCTGTCTTGCTAGATCTTTACGGTGTAAAGCGCTAAGGCAACAATGTTTCATACTTTTATCGGCATAAATGATACACCCTACCTTACTTTCGAGTCAGAGAATAACCCAAAGGAGTAACTTAGACTTACCTGTGTACAATTTTATTATTTACTAGCTATGATAAAGATATAAAAAAATTAGTTAGAAATAAAAAGCGTCTGGACCCTAAATATCTTTGTATCCCCATCCGTCGTCATCCCGGCAAGAATGACTCTCCAGTATTACGATAGATTACGATATGTCCTTTGGCTGGCAGCCGGCCCTTGCTTTCAAGCTGTTGGTGGCGGGTATTGTATCGTACGATAGGCGTTGATTGGCAATTGGCATGTACAATAAGGGTTGTCAACGTTTTCGAAGATGAAGCTCTGTAGATGAAGATGCTCT
>JALLAS010000344.1:0-14227 GCA_036939415.1 Detonula confervacea | reverse complement strand
TCAAATAGAAATATCGTGAGAATAATATTGTGCACCAAAATCAAAGTGAGAAACAAAAAAACCAGACACATACCAATGCTACTGACATAGAAGCAACTAACGGAGCAGCATTGCCTCACCCAACCTCACTCAAATACAACAATATGAATGTTGCAGGTATCGATGCAATCGTTTTGGACGCACCCGCATTCTGTTTGTTGTGCTGCTCGCATGCTCGCGGTGCCGCGATGCACCGCACGTTGCATGATTTGCTCTTGTTCTTGCTTTTTTGCGAATTGCTTGCTTTGAATTGATAAAGTAACAAGTAAGCATAAGTACGTAGGAACTAGTATGCTACAGCGTTCCGATCTCCCTCCTCGTCCATTTTGGGAGTTCCTACGTTGATTCTACGTAGTCCTTGGTATGTACGGCCGTTCCGGGTCTGATTCCGATTGGGAAATTGAAACGATCCGGCTAGAAAAAGTCCGCCGGACTGGGAATTCCGGCCGGAATCGGAATTCGGGTCCGGAATTAACACCCTAGACTGAGGGAGAGCTTGCTACCAAAGCAGAGGATGGGCTACTTGCCGCCACCGCCGCCAATGCCGCCAAGGGAGAGCTTGTCACCACCACCGAAGATTAAATTGCTGCCGATGCCGCCAAGGTAGAGCTACTTGCCGCCGCCGCCACCGCCGATGCCTCCAAGGATCACCTAATTGCCTCCGCCGCCGCCGCTGCTGACAGGGGAGAACTTGCTGCTGCCAACAAGGCCGAGGATAAACTACTTGCCACCCCCGATGATGCCGTCGTAGGAGAGCTTGCCAAATGGGGACAAGGCATGGTTGGTAACGAGGAAATTGATGGAGGAGAAGGAGAACGAGGTTAGGAGGCAGGTGATGCTGGGGAGCTATGATGATGGGAGGGGTTATTATCGTCTGAGTGGCCATGAGGCAAACACAATCGTCAAACGCATGGTAAAACTTTTCACGTAGAGCCACGTATTCCTATGGTACAAATGTCGTAGAAATTAAATTGTAAATCTTCTGTTAATCGCAATTTTAAAACTGAAATATTATCAGACTCTGGCGTTCATTTTTGGTGGGACGAATTGGTCTGAAGTAGGAACTATCCTATGCAATGAAATGTGTACTCCTTGGCTTTCCAGATCAGTTGACTGTTTTTGGTACAAACATTTATCTAGGAAGGTGTGTACCATTTATCTCGAGGTCACCTTTTTCAGTATATTGACATAAAATCAACAAAGAGATATGAGAAATAATACTGTGGCAACAACCAAGCAACAACCTACAATGCAAATAGTGAATTGATTGGTAAACTGGATAAATACATTGGCCACTAGTGTACATACTAGGTAGAATCTGATATAACCTCTTAATTTGTCAGTTTAATAGCAAAAGGGGCAGATGATGGGTTGTTACTCCTCACCAAAGTAACTTTTCTTAATTGGGGAACTGTGAAAATGGGCAGATAATGGCTTGTTACTGTTCAGGAAATTGTGCATGGGTAGGACCGGGGATATGATATGAAAATCATTTCTGATCCTGTCGTGTGAACAACGGACTTGGTGTTGGGTGGCAATTTCCATGTCGAAATACACAATAAGGGGAAGCTTTGCATTGCTCTTCTTTCAATGTTGGACACATATGGATTGGACTAGTTGGCTGCTGGCGTGAGGGCTTTGCCTGTAAGAAGATGATGAAATATCATAAGATTATTATAGATTCGCTTCAAAACAAAACACGAATTCCATACACTCACACTTGATTTTTGTCTGGTTGTCAAAGATTCGCCACAGAAACTAGACTCGTCTGGCAAATATAGGCTATCTGAAGGACTCTTTACGTAGTGCATGTGCACCTGTGCACCCAACGTAACTAACTGGCCATTCCACTCATAATCCCACAACTCAAATGATGACATTGGATTTGGCAAAATGTAAGAACCACTTGTCTCACGATATTCACGGATCTTGGAGCTCTTTGTGGAACCACTTGTCTCAGCATCTTTGTGGTGCTTGGAACTTTTGGAGAAACGGTAACGAAGACCTGAGCACTCAGCTGCATCCTTGGAACTCTCTAGGTCTAAGCGCTCGGTGTCAAGGGCAATGTCTGTCCTCAGATTGACAAGCAAATGAGTTGCTGTTTCCTGTGCCTGTGCACCGGAAGAAATCCTCCGAAGTCCATATGGCAGTACATCTGAACTGTAGTGATTGCCAATGATGGGCATGTATTTGCTTTTGGATGCTTTGGATGCATCACAAATCCAAGATACCTCACTTGTATCACTCCAAGCTCGAGTAATATTATACTTGCCATTACTCGAGTCTGTAATATCAACCTTATCTATAACATTGACAACTACAAAGCCCTCTGCCTCAACTTTGAGCTCTTGTATGGCATCATATACTTCAGTGTTGTAGAACCAGTGCTTCATTTGTACAGTGAAGTAATTGTATACAAGATGAAGAGGAGCCTCAGGAAGGATGAGCTTATTATCAGCTGTAGTGCTGACTTGGTTCGATTCAATGTGAGCCTCTTCAGCATAGAAGCAATCAGATCTTACATGAGGTGTGGTACAGTTGATAGTTTGTGGCCCTGTAAGTAAATCAGTTGGTCCTTGCTCAAGTTTATCTGATATAGAGTGGATAGATCGGATTGCTGATTGAAAATCAACAGGAAAAGAAGTGTCATCGAGGGAAATAACACCGTCCAATTTTCCCAGATCACATTTTTTAATTCCTGTTGCACAAAATAGGACCAGAGACAAATGCCAAAATGTTAAAAATTGCGGCAGAAAACATTCAGCATTTTCCATTCAACGAAGACTTGCCTTTCTTTGACTTTGATGATGATTCTGTCAGGTACAATAAATCACCATCTGGAAGGTATTCTTGATATAACCTATTGGTTGGACATGCATCTAACACTACTGATAATGCAGAACTATCAAGTAAACTCATTTCACCAGCTAGCCTTTGCGAGCTGTATATAACGGAATCCCGCATGTCAAACTTGTTGCCCTGACTCAAGATAGGCAAAGAAATGTTTGATTTGTGAAGCTGCACATATCCATTTGGAGAAGCCACTCGGTACCCTGATGCGCCTTCAAACAGCTTTTCTGCAGGCTTGACGATGTGTATTGTTTGGATCCAACTGTTAGAGAGTCCACAGCGGTCCATGGTTGTCCATGTTCTCTGAACATTGGCAAGGGACCGGGCTTCACACATATCCTTCTTCGTTCCCGGATATGTTACCTCATCAACAAACCATAGTGTGGTTGGGTACGAAACAAGGAGGAAGGTTGCATTGGTGTTAAATGTGTTGGCATGATCTATTAGTGTTGGGTCATAGATTTGGTCCTCAACTTCGGGGAACTTCACAATATTGTTACCAGGACCATAATTTTCCAAGAAGGGCACGTTCACAGTACTATTTGGGAGGTGTGTAAAATCTGGAGGGAACACGTCCAACACTGTAATGACTTGCACACGTTCGGTAATGAGACGAGCATCAGTGACCACCTCACATTGTTCATACGCTGACCGAATAAACCAATGCCTGTGGATTTCCCATACTCCACATTTGATCAACAAGGCTGCATCGTCATAATGGTCTATTCCAAACGGGGTTTTGCAGAAAGCCGCTCCTTCTGGCCTCCCGGTGCCATCATCATCAGCACTAATAGACTCATTCGTTCGTACTGTCTTGTCACTAGGGAAGAAAATGTATTCTGGCTTCACTGAAAGGACTTCAAGGACTGCTCCAGAACCTGACTTGAGACGACAACCATTCTCATCCCAGTCTTGACTTCCGCACACATTTGATGTTACAGTGAAGTTGAAGTCCGCCTCAAAGCTTTTCATTCCACTTGCAATTCTCTTTCCCGGAATGCAAGTTTCTGTAGACTGTGTAACTCCCGGAGAATGACTATATCTGCCATTGACGAGGGAAGATGCTGAGGTTAATGCTACAGGAGGGTGCTCAATGATGACCTTGTGGGTGAAGGTTTGCTCATTACCACATTTGTCCGCGCTAATATAGAGGGAAAGCAGTCACAATGGCATGTGAGTTGAATGAGACAAATGAAAGCCAGTGTGCCACATTACTTACGCTGTCCATGTGCGCCAAAAAGAAGCGATTCCGTCAGCACGGCAACTTTCCTGATTGTTGATATCTGTTGGGGAGTAAGAAATAATCGTGTCCTCAGATGTCAACGTAATATCCCCTGCCGTAAGACCCCATTCGTTGGCCTGGAAATTGGATGCTATATCTTCAATCAAAGGAGCATTCAAACGATCGCTGTTGTAGTTATCAAAGAAAGGGATCCTCACAGTGATGGGAACATTTTCAGTGTATCGAGGGGCCTCGTCATCCTGGATGTTAAACTGCTGCACTGCTGTGTTGGTTGGGGGTGGGCTGTTATTATTGGTAGCACATATTTCTTTCAATGGGCTATAGTCAAGGTCTAATGATGCAACCCATGTGCGCTTGACTAGCCAAAGGCCACACTCACCCGGAACACCTTCCGGGATATCTCCCAAATCAGACTCGTAGGTCACGTCATATCCACACTCACTTTTTGCTTTCGGCCAACTGTCGTCTACAGCAGGGCTGAGACTTTGGGGATCTGCACTAGATGTTAGAAATGTTTTCTCCTACAGCATAACAAAAAGAATAAGTGAGGTCTCAAGGAGATTCAATACAGAGATTTTCTGCGATGCACTCAAACTTACTGGCAGCTGCCACGGAACTAATGTCCAGATTGGGGCTTTAGGTTCCATGTATATGACTTGATCCACAATAGACTGGCGGGTTCCCCCACCTGTTGTGTCTTCGCACCTGTCCTTAACAGTCCATCTCCTTGTGACTTTGATACTACCACAACTATACTTCTCTGGGACAACAGGTGATGCTCCAATACGTTTGTTGGTTAATGCTGAAGCGCTCATCAGAGTTGTTGGAGAACCACAATCTCCATCATAACTTTGAATGTATGGCCTGCGTGCAAACGTGCTTGGAAATGCAGCACAGGACACCTCAAGCTCCTTGTTATTTGATGCCAAGGCAAGAATGAGGGGCTCAAGTTCTTGTCCTGCAAATTGCTTCACCTTTTGATCAATCCCTGACATGTCCTTATTCACTGTCATATTGACAAGGCTCTCGGTTACTCCAACAGCACCAGTTAATGAATCCAACAGTGCCTGTGATGTATTTACACCATTACTGAGACGCCTTCTACTGCCACTGACTGATGATGGAGTAAAGTCGAGCTCCAATTCTTGAGTCTCAAACGTGTTACTCATTGAGGAGTAGCCACTGTCTGCGCCATTGTCAAGGACTTTAGTTGACCCAATGAATTTAGTTTGCAATGTTGCCCCTGAGCCATCTGCATTGTATGTTACCTTGCCTACTATGTCAGCAATTTGTGGATTTGGTATCTTGCCACGATTGGGATTCAGAATTGCTGCATTTCCCTTCTCAGTGGTGTCATACCCAGTACCGTAATTGTCTGCTGTTTCAATGTTGCTTCTGGTTACTTCCAAAAGATCCTTCTTCTCTGTGACACATATTGAGTTTTGGAACTCAACACCTTCATTCTCATCTGTATCACATACTTTACACCCAAAAAGGCAAGCCTTCCAGCACCTCTTCGTAAATGTGTCAGTCCTGAGATAATTACATTTCCATTGGTCCATCTTGTCAAGTGTCACTGTTACTTTCCAAGACGATTTGGAAGATATTCCTATAGATCCAAGAATAGCATCTGCGGCAAAATATATCAAATGGTTCATTAGATATGCTTTGGAACTCAATGCAAGTCATTTTGAATAGTTCTGAACTCACCATTGACTGCCAGACCCACATCTTCCAACCCCTCCAATACTGCCTCGCCAACCGCTTCCCACTTTGCAGGCTAGAGGAGAAACAGCATTGTGATAAGCCAGGTGTAAATGAGCAAAACCATTCAAGCAGTCATAAAGGTTATCAAATGCTTACGCTAATCAAATCATTGAAAGCTTTTCCCAGTTCTTTTGCAGCCCCCGCAAAATCACCAGTAAACAATTTACCGACGCTGGTAGCAAGCCCAGTAAAAACCTGCGCAATGAAGTCCAGACTATCAATGATAAGCATAACTGCATCACCGATTGCTTGGATCGTCTTTTTCACGCCCTCTGCAACCTTTTTGATAGAATCACCTATTTTTATTATTGCTCCCTCCACAAACTGTCCTATAGCTTCAATCGCTCCGCCTTTGGATATGACACATGGCATTCCATTGTGAGAGCAGGTCTTACAGTGAACAGAGTACAAGCGAAACAGAAAACATCCACTTACCCGGTTCAATAGTAACGTCAAAGCTCCCAAATTTGGTGTCTTCTATGACTACTAGGTCCAAGGTTGCATCACCCTTGACCGTTGTTTTGACCAATGCCAAATCAGCAACAAGCGTAAAACCGACGAAGAGGTCTGCGCCATTGTTCTTTTCTTCCATAACCAATTCTGCTTCCAGGCCTGCAAAGCTCAGAACTGTAATGTCAATCTTGAACAAGAGGACAAAAACTGGCTTTGTCTCAACATTTATAATGAGCTGATTGAGCTCAAGTACACCAGGGGCAATTGGAATGTTTCCTAATTCTGCATAGAAAAAAGTGAATTCCCAGTTCCACTTGATGATCGCATTTGGATTGAGCAACCCATTCAAGAATGAGATATCTCCCTCTAGGACAGCCCCTTCATCGGTTACATCAATGTGTACCGTACCCCAACTGTTGACGGATTGAATCAAGATGACGGATTTGGATAAGGCTACGCCATAGGATAAGAACATGCATTATAATTAAAGCAACTTTGTACTTACGTTCTCAGGATTGGAATATATATTGCAGCATCAATATCAACCAACAGTTTAGGTGATGGAGCAGTTGCATAATCAACTACAAAGTTGGCAGCTCCTTCAATACTCTTGGTATCCATATTATATTTCGCGCCAATGTAGATGAACTCGTCAATATCCACCTCTAGGCTTGCATTAAGATAGAATGATGGTGTCGTTGTTTCTATGACATCAATCTGAAGATCAAGAAACAACGTGTATCAGAATATATACAAGAGTGATAATGTGATAGTTTGGTCATTCTCTCTCGTAGCACTCACGTGTGCCTCAGCTTCAACTATGAAAAGGTTGAAGAGATTTAACCTACCCGAAAAGCCGATCCCCTTTGATATTACAAGGTTTATAATTGGGAGGCAGAGTGAGCTTTTATCATGTTAGTGGCAATGTTAAACGTGCATTATGTTCACAAAACAAATTAAGACAGCTTACCTTTGGTATCGTGAGGTTGATCGCCTTGATCTCATTGTCCGCAAACGGTGATATCGCGACCCATGCATAGCAATCAAGTACAAGTTCCTGATCCCCATTTGCCAGAGCAGTGGTGTTGTCGGCACCTTGACACTCTGGAGCCTGGTCGTTTAGTGGTGTGATTCCTGATATCATCACATCTTGTGGCAGGCCATTAATTAAGCTCTCTAAATCCACACCATCCAGGTCGTTTGCTATGTTCAGAATAGTTTCCACAGTAAAGTCGGAAATCATGGCAAAGAAGAAATTCTTTGCTGGAACAACTGTGTCTATTCCAATGTATGCTGCTGCATCAACAGATTTTGTCGTGTCCCCATCGTCACATGCTTGCACAGATCCAACACACACACTTGCACCCAGGATGAGACTTGATGGAGGCGGAATGCCTGTCGCGGCAGCCTTGCTCACGTCAAATGTCGCTCCAGCAATAAGGCTCTTGATTTGTAAGATTGACAGCCCAAATGGTTTATTCCACTCTCCCACTAGCTCCAATAGACCTCCAATTCTTGTTGCTGGGGGTGTAATGCCACCAATAATCTGCTCCGCAAAGACGTCTCCTGTCAAATAAAAAATCTCCCGGTCGGTGCTGCTGCCGCAGTTGTTCACACAGATTTCCATGGGTAGGATTAATCCAATCTTAATGATTTGCTGTGACACCGCCGGGGGTGTAGGCCTCAGTGGCAGAATCTCAACCTGAAAGTAAATAGAAAAGCCTCCATTGTCAACATCCCTGACAGCAAAGCTATCGCTGACCACTAGTGGGCCTGTGCTTGCCTCAAGGCGAACCTTTGCACTTTGGGTACTAATCACAGTACCCGTAATGGTGAATGTCAGATCATCAAACAAGTCATAGAAAAAGAGGGCAATGGCATCGGCATCCTCTCTGTTGATCTCTGGGAGGGCAGGTGATCCCTGAAGCTTTAACTCAATGCTTGGCCGAGTGTTAACAGCCAGTGATGCTATAACATCATCAATGCCAAATTGACCAAATTGGAAAGTTTCTATAAAACTGACTACGCTGTCTGCAACATCTGGATCTATCTCCCTTAGTATAACATATGAGACACTATTCAGTGTTATTTTTTCAGCTTCAGCAACCAGAGTCACGCCATCACAGCTTTCTATTGGCTTAATGCTGATCGAGCCACCAATGCTTTCGTGTGGGATTGGCGAGGAGCATTCACCAAAACAGTACGGTGCATCAATTTTGCCACCAGCCAAATTGCCAAGGACAAGCATGACGTCCTTGAGAGAGTCTGAAAATGATAGATGGCGCTGACGAAGGCCACGCTTTGTGGCCTTTTTTGCGGCCTTTCTCATGGTAGCCACTAGTTGCTCCACATGAGGGTTACTACCTTGAGGCTTGCTAGGGAATTGATATTTCACTTCATTCTGATGACGGAGACGTCTTCCAGAACTTTCAGTAGCACTTTGCCGCTGCGCCTCTGTGCACCTTTGACCTGCTGGCTTGTAGTCCGCCCATGCCTGACCTAGGAAGTTGTCTCCAAAGTTCCTGAAACCGACAGAGTAGGTGAACATAAGAATTGGAGTAAACCATTTCAAGACTTGACAAACATCCAATCTTACCAAGGCACAAGATTTTTGTCTTTGTCCTCAACCATTTCCGTGGGGCTGGTTATTCCGACAGCCAGAACAGGACTGAAGGATATCCCCCCTTCAAGATTTTTCAATGCATTTTTGACCTCAGAAAGGCTGGGCAAGCCTGGCACGTCTGGTGTACTGCCAGCTTTAAGGCCTTTAAACCAATCTGTCATGTCTTTAAATGACGATTTGATGGTGGCAGCATCTAGAGCCTTGGCTTTCGCGATAAGTTTAGAAGCTGCTGGTTTGATAGCAACAAAATCAACACTGGCAAAATCAACTGTAAACCCTGACAATTTCCACCCATCTTTATAATCAAAGAAGTCTTCTCGTGGCTTTATGTTCACGCTTGTGTCATCACCCGAGTCATTGCATGCATACCACGGATGCCCAATGTGAAACGTAATGCCTTCAAGAAAGGGGATGTCAAGACCAGACAAGTCTAAGAAGAACAAACGACGAGCCATTTGTGTGAGGTGGTGAAATGATAGGAATAAGCCCAGCCTCGAAGAAACTCACCAACTCCAACATCCCATGATCCAAATCCATTCATATCTACAGCATTTCCACCAAGATAGACTGTGAGCCCAAAGGAAAGGCTTGAGTTGGTCGGAGTCTTTCCCAGATTTTCGAAGACGCCAAGACGTCTTTGGGACAATACCTCAGGGCAATTGACGAGGCCAGCAATTCTAAGAGCTCCATTGCCCACAGAACACACAGAGCCCCATGTATAACTACCAATGGCCCCACCCCTGTAATAACCATATCCATCACATTCAGCCTCGGGTTCATACAATGGATCTGATGGATCAAGTGGATCACACTCGCTACCAGGATTGGGGAAAAGGGCTGAAGTGCCTTCATTGCAGTAACGGCCCCTAGGACAGAGGATAGCTTTCGATCCAAAGCAAGCATACCCTTTTGGACAAGCCTGACATGTATTTTCAGGTGTACGATACTCAGAGGGGTTGTCTTGGCAGGTAATTGGATTTTCGATGGATGGACATTCAGAGGAAGCTTTATCATAAGCATCAAGGATTTGGAGACTTAGTGATGTTTCGTCGCAAACAGAATTGAAAATCACCCCTGAGCGGTAAGAACCTTCGCTAGGGCACGCCACCTTGCTAGCATCATTGTCTATACCTACACATAATTGAGGTGTAATGGTTCCAGTACAATAAGTTCCTTTCGGACAAATAACTGCCTTTGACATCTCGCAATAGTAGCCCTTTTGACATGGTTTGCATGATTTGCCATCTTCTGTCAAGTATGTGTTTAGTGCGCAAGAGACAGTTGGTGCTGGTGTTGGAGCTGGGACCTCTCGGCCAATTGCAACCCCTAGTCCAGCTGCAAAAGTGATTTTAAAATCACCTGTTCCTAGAAGTATGCCCAAGTCAAAACCAGCGCCAATCTGACCCTCGGCATACAGGCCTGATCTCGTATTCTGAAATTTGATTCCCTTCCCAGCCCCAATAGTAAGAGCAATCGCTCCTTTGTCGGTAGGTGGTGATGATGGTACTGGCATGTTGACGGGCTTGAATCTGACAAAGGAAAACCCTGTAAGTTGATTGCATCCACATTTCCCATGTTGCTTGCAAGTTGACTGATGAAAGCCTGTTGCTCAGCTGCTCCTGTCTGGAGTATGCGATGCTTAGCAACTCCCTCTTGAAGTGAGCGCCTGGTATCAGCTTCACATTGAAGAGAAAACTGTGAAAAAAGTTCATCTGCTTTTGCATCAATGAGAGTTTCAACATATCCGAAAAAACTATTTGCACTCTGTTCTTCATTTGCAAAAGTTTTTTGAAGTCCTTCAAAAGCTCCTGAAATACTGTCAACAATGCCATCAACAGAACCCACGGCTGCATCAACAAAATCATCGAGCCCCGTATCTTCATAGGCAGCTACAAGATCATCCAGAAACTGATCCCGGAGAAAATCACGGAAATCTTCCACAGCATTGATAATTGGTTCTGGCTTTAGCGAGCCAAGAGTAAATGGTTCACTTGTAGATGCTATGTCTTGAGCCACAGTGGTTTGATCCCAGGTGGAAACTAATATTAGTAGGTACGTGTAAAGGAGAGGCATCTTTTGAACACATTTCTTCAGGCCATTTGAGTTTGAGCATCTGCCAGAATTCTTATTTGAGATGTTGCTGAAGAAGGCTTGAGAAGCAAGATTTTTAAGCATGCTCACATAACTTGATAAAGTAAGGAGAACCAATAAGAATAAGCACAAAGCAAACTTAGCAAGTCCTTTGTTGCAGCTGCTGAGGCTGTCACCTTCCATTCCGCCTGCCACATCTTCTTCACATCCATGCGATGGTGAGACTTGGGCCTTGAGGTTGGTAGTAGCATCAGCACTGTCTAGGTTGTTTGCAGGAGGTTGATATTTTTCTTCATGTCCCGGTTTGATCAACCAATGCCTCAAACTAGGGACGAGCTTTCCTTTTCCATTGACTTTGACAACAAATGCTGATGATAGATCATGATTTTGACTCGAAGCAAGTTGATCAGAAGAGCCAGAGTCAGAGTTGTTGAGCTCAAGAGGATTGGTGTCGGCACCTGTCACAACTGATCCAAATAACACGTGCGTGCTGGTTTTGTCCTTGGCATTTGGGTCTCCACTGCATCTGCTGCTGCGGTTACTAATGATAGCCTTGAAGTGGGCCTCATCGCTGTAACCAACAGTGATTGCTGGAGCCTCATCTCCCTGTATCAGACAAGAAAGATAGGAAAGGTTAGAGCACTGCAGTGGAGTGATGTATCAAACTAACAACTCAGATAATGGGCTCACCTCAAACTGGTATGGAACAGCACTGTTGACCAAAGAATCCTTTAGCCAATGCCTCAAAAGAAGGACAAGTTTGCCTTTTCCCTTGACTTTGCCAACATATGCGGATAATGGTTCATGATTTTCACTCGAAGCAAGTTCATCAAAAGAGCCAGAGCTGAAGCCGCCAAGCTCAAGAGGATTGATGTCTACACCTGCCACAACTGACCCAACAGACATGTGCATGTCAGTTCGATCCTTCGCCTTTGGGACTGCATTGCTCCCGCTGCTATGGTTATTAATGTCCGCTACGGGACTCGCCACATCTTTCTCTGAGCTTTGAACCTGGATGTGGACATTATCACTGCAACCAGCAGTGCTTGCTAGAGCTTCGTCTCCCTGTATCGGTCAAGAAAGATAGAAAAGATTAGAATACTACAATGGAGTGGTGTGACAAACTAACAACTCAGATAATGGGCTCACTCTGAATCTGTATGAGACAGCAACATTTACCAAAGAATCCTTCAACCAATGCCTCAAAAGAAGGATGAGTTTGCCTTTTCCCTTGACTTTGCCAACAGATACACCAGCAACCTCCACATCCGTGCTACCGATGCTGTTGCCATCTTTTCCCAGACTTGGTACCTCAATATCTTGAAAGTCACCAGAAATGAATATTCCTCCATAATCATCAGCATGATCAAAGATTTGCTCAGTGCTTTCACTCTGAACAAGGACGTTAAGCTCAACTGTTGAATCTAGAAGAAGATCTTGAGAAGGTCCAGTATAATGATAATGATGCTGCCCATAAAAGAGTAACACGGCACAAAGTAGCATGGGTAGAATGGTGCGTTTGATGACAGAATAGGGAGGGCTGGAGACAAGAAAATTAGGTAGGAGGGTAATCATAGTCATCACGATCTTGATCGATTAGGAAGGAGGACAAGGATTATGGTAAGAATCAGGGTATACATGATTACAAATTTAACTGGGGTCGAATGACTACAACAAGCGCCCACTCACTCCAGTTATAGATGATTTGAAGGAAGTGCTGGCTGTTGGAGGCTATGAACAAGTGCGAGTATAGTTAGTATTTGATGGGCTTTGAATTGCAATCAAGATATATGTGATTCAACTAACCTTGAGAAGCTTCGTAAATACCAACATTGAACCCACAACAAAGCTCGCAACAGTAGATGAGAATACCTTAGACTTTTTCTGGTATTTTTTATTATGGAGGGGATTCTCATTATGTTGAGTAGCTTTGCTGGTGGTATCAGCGATGGCTGTGACAGTTTCACTTTCACTCTGATTGACTTTCATCCTGGACGAAAGTAGAAGTTTGCTGTTAAATTCTGAATGCAGGGAGAAACACAAATAATTAGCTGATTGAGAATGTTTCTCATATGGCACAGCATTGATAAGGTCCATTGACACGATGACTGTTCATAGGGATGCACATTGACTTGATTCAGGTGAATGCTACCATGATAAGTAAGCTGATCGACTTTATCTTGTTTGTGAACTGCGCAAAATAATTATTCTTGCAATCATACTGGCAACTGGCTCAATCCGATGTAACTCACCTGGAATCTTGAAATTGAATAACTTGATTGAATCAAGGCACAAGCATACAGATCACAAGATGCAATCTATTATTTTGTGAGATCAGGGAAATTGAGAAATGAAGATCACATGCATAGTACATCATCAATGCTTAATGGAATGGAATAGTATTCATGCTTAGAGACTGCACAATTTGGTTTGGACTGATAAGTCTAGAAGATTCAATTTTATTCTTCCCGTAAAGATTTCATGATTCTTTTGGACTCAATCATTCATGATAAGGAGAAATATCAGTGCTACAAGTAAATACTCGGCAGCGATGCATGCAAATGTAGATGAATCGTTTCTAACACACACAGATTACAATCTTCATCTTTTGATGAGTCTTGCTGAGCGAGATGTCTTCCGCAAAATAACCATAAATACATGGGGTTTCACGTCCACTCGAGATGCACAACACAATTATAAATATCATGTTTGCACCTTCAAGCATTATCCATGTGTAAATTGGTGTGCATATCAACCCCGCATGTATTTCCGTGGACTCACGGAAGGAACACCATCTTTTCGGCATAAGTAGCTATCCGAGTCCCAACGTATCCACGGATAAATTCATGGAGCATGGTTATTGGAAAAGAGGCATTACGAGTGGAAAACGCTATATAACTATGGCACGCATTATCCTCGTGTAAATTGGTTTGCGTATCAACCCCGATATATTTCCCCTGGACCCACGAAAGTAACACCATCTTTTCGGCATAAGTAGCTATCCGGGTAGCAAGAACATATCAACGGAGTACTTGGATCTTTTGATGAGTTGCTGAGATGTCTTCCGCAAAATAACCATAAATACATGGGGTTCCACGTCCACTCAAGATGCACAACACAATTATAAATATCATGTTTGCACCTTCAAGCATTATCCATGT
>JALLAS010000343.1:0-16819 GCA_036939415.1 Detonula confervacea | reverse complement strand
GGTAGATGATACAGTCATATGTACAGTCATATTAATATGAAGTACACTCATGGTTGTGTGAAATAACCCTGAATGTCCTTGCTTGCTTTCTGTGGCCACGCGGTGCGTGTGGCTGACGGAACAATACCAAAATCGGAATAGCCAGATATTGTAGGAGAGTAGGTACTCCTATCTAGCTAAATCTCTAGAGGCAGGGCGGGCGGGGAGATCTTTGACTTTGTTGAAGATCTTTCGACCATCTTTCCCAATAATTTTGCTCTGTACTGTGTAATAACATCAAACAGCGATTTTTTAACTGATATCCTTCATGAATAGTACTATTCCGATTCGCCAATTGGATATTTTCTTGACATCAAAGATCTTCGCTCAGCGCCGCACGCCTCATCGCCTCATTATTTTAGAAGATTTTAGAATTATTGTCAACACAGGTCAACACCTACCAGTCGCCCCCGCCCCGCCCAGTCCCACCCGTAACCCCCCGCGCGCGCCGCCGGCCTTCATCTTGAATTGAATATCGAGGGAACCGGAACCGCATTTTCCCCTACGATCATGACGCTGATATTGCAAAAGCGCAACTTTCGTGCAAGGTCAATTTATTTGCCATGCATCACTGCGTGCTGCTTCATGACAATTTGTCTGTCAAGAAACATGAAGCAATCATCACTTTTCGCTGTTGCAGCTTTTGACGATCCGTGGCCTACAATGGATTCTATTCCATCACAACGTTACAATAGCTTGGAGCGCAAGATGCCACCAGAAAATTCTCGAACAAGTCAACAAAATATCACAAACCGCAAATCAATAGTGTCATCCTCCCATGATGATTGCCCCACATCATGCCGCTGTAGCTTCTTCGTCTGGGATTTCGTATCATACTGCCTTTACAAAATGACAATGCGCCAAGTTAGAGAAAACACGTTCGAAGGAAAAGGCGGCAAAAAGTTCATTAGAATCCAATCATCCAACAAAGCGTTAGAGACGCTATATCCCCAATTAAGAGCAGGGGAACTCAAAAAGGACGGTTGCTTGGTTTGCGAGCATTCTTGGAAGGAACATTTGGAGTATTGGTGGTGGTGTCAACGAAGGAGGCAAAGGGGGGTCCAATCGGCGTTCGAGCAATGTTTAGAACAAGATAGTATTGCACATGATGGAGGTGGTAAATCTACATTTCACAAGAAATATGTGGGGGGGATACATTCTAGCAAACAGAAGGATCGAGAGGTGCGACAAAATATTTTCGACGAAGAAGTGGCCTATTCTGTGCCTAAATTCAATCCGTTGGCAGATGGTAGGCCAAAAAGTATTACATCGGTTCTGCTATTATCTTTTGCACGGACGGCATCTCTAATGAGACTTGATGATTTGATCCTCCTCAGCGGCGTTGATTCAATGAGATCAGAGCGAGAACAGCAAGAAAGCTTTAGCTAAAGTTAATTTAATACACCAGAAATCAATGCCATAAATACAACAATATCAATTCTATCAATAGAACATATTGCCAAAATATCCCGTCAAGTCTGGTGTACTGATGGAATTCTTCACTCCTTGTTTATGATCTTCATGCGCGCCAAGCCGGCTCAGGGCCTGTACCTTCCTCAGGCCAACACTAGGGCAGCGCTCTCCCGCATCTGAAGATTCCAAAGAGGAAGAGCTAAGGCACATTATTTCGAAGCGAAGGGAAAGTCTTATGCGGGCAAACCTGTGTTGGTCAGAAGAAATGATTTGGGCTTGTATTAGAGTTTGGATTCAAAAGAAAAGCTATGATGGGCATTGTTTGGGGTTTCGAGCCTTTACTTACCAAGTGATGCCATCTTTGCCTGCGCGCAGCGGTACCCATTCCTCTATCTGGCCACCGCTACCCAGGGATTCGAGGTTAACATCTGCTCCACCCAATTCCACATCACTCATGAATTTCTTCTCATACACGGTGAATTGTAGGCATGTTGGTGGTCCCTAAATGTGGATAGAAGATGGTTCATGGAAACCAAATGAGGAATCTAAAGTGCATAAACCGCGATTGACAACAAAGATGACTCTCACCTTAAACAGCTTCTCCCGATCGAAATCAAAACTTCTGCCTTCGCAATCCACATCCTCTGGCAACGGGAAGCGGAATCTCACTAAACTTCCCCAACTCGCTGTGGCATTATGACCTGGTCCTCCTCCAGAAATCTTGGATATTTTCCGTGGCTTTGTGCATGCACTATCCAATGACCTTGCCTTGTGATTCAATGGTGCGCTTGATCCTTGCCGTTTGAGACGGAGCAGTGCGTAGGCCGTGAGAGATGATGATCCACTAGGCGAAGTAACGTTCTTCAAATCGAGGAGCTCAACTTGGACCAACGCCAAAAAGCGTTGAGGCAGTTCCAACCTCCTAAATAAAGAATTGCCATAAAGATGTTGTCTGATACTATTGTCGTATGGAGACGGTTCCATCAAGAATCCCTTTTTCATTGATAAATCTCCCCCCGCATCACGCTCCCAGCATGGATGCGCAGAACAAAGCGCTTTGGTCAATGTGATTCCTCCCTTCAGGGTGCTCCACAATCCCAGCAGATGCAGACCTCCCGAGGCGCGAACAATCTTTTCACAAGAGTTGGCAATCAATCCAACATTCAGGGAGCAATACCGCCCTCTTCCCAAAGCAGCGCTAGCGGTTTCTCCCAACCGCGATTCGAGCGCCTCGACCTCCCAAGGATCCACAAAACGATACCGTGATTCTGTAGAAGGATGGCTGGCAGCATAACTCTTCGGGATACTCAAATCTTGGGAAGTTATGGGTTCGATGATGCGCATGTGCTCCATCAATGTCAAGCGGGCCTTGGCGACATCCTCGTTGGTTCCAATTTCGTTTTCAGATAGCCATTTTATAGCGTCCTGTTTTCCAAAAAGAACAACAATCACACTATTGCCGGCCTCGCCCACTCGTAAAGTGCGGAAGTCAACTCCTGAACCGGGTTGGATCATGCGGCGTATCATAGAGTCGCCTCCTCCCGCAGTGACAATTGGCACTTCAATTTTGTTTGCTAATGCCCTGTTCTCCGCAGAAGCTTTACCGTTGGATAATAACAGCCTCTGGTAATCATTACTGTTATGAGGCGCCAACTCATCGATGATATCAATCTCCCGTGCCCTGACCCAATTAAGCAAAGGTCGGACCATGCGAGATGCCACTCCAAGAGCTTCTTCATCATCTTCTCCATCAAGGTCAAGTGATCCCTCAGTGATGCTCCCATCAAAGTCATCATCAATTTCAACATAAGGAAACTTGACCTTATCATTCAATGGCATGGCACCAGGAGCATCCAGATCATCTCTCACTGCTGCAGCAACAGCACACAGTTGTTTCCTCAGCTCTGCCAAAAACATGAGCTGGGAAAATAAACCAAATCTTCTATGGAGATTGACCTGGCCATCAAAATCATCAACGTTCTCATCAGAACTTCTATCGTTGAGACAGTCATCCATATCAGTAGCTTCTGCAATATTCTTTGAACTCTGAAACTGAAAATATTGCGCCTTGCTATGCATTGCCATTTTTCTGAATAAAAACGAGTTTGGAGAACTCTGTGTTCCTCTCTCCCCTATGATTCCCTTGACGGGAGGATCACTGAATCGCAGATCGAACGGCAAGGAGTCAGACACAGCGTGTAGTAATTTCACGAGGGTGGCAAACGGTCCGAAGGAACCGCAGCGGAATCCGGAGTCAGAGAGGCGCAGAATTGCATGTTGCACAACATCATCGCGTTTTACCACCTTTTTGTTTGGAGCTGCAGGAGGTGCAGGTGATGCGTCTCTGGACTTGTCCACCGTGCCAGCTTCATCATAATTTGTGGTGGGAGCAGGTTCGGTTGGAACGAGATTGGTCTTGAAGCTAAGTGTAAACACCCCTGGATCCTGCGGATGCGGTCTAATCAAAAACTGGCCTGTCCTGCCATCCCTCAGCATCTCCGTGGCCTCCTCACGACGGCAATCCACAAGAAATTCCCATCCACCAGAGGTCACCCCGTCGATGCCTTCTGCGGCATTTTCGTTTTGGTTGTTAACCGCAATGATTTTCATTGATCGCCACAGATTCTTTCCGGCTTCAAAATCCATTAAAGAGTCAGGCTCAGCCTTGATCAAAGTGTCTAATGTGTAATGACATCGTCCCCAAGCTGCAGTCGCAAGGCCTACTCTCACGGCTAGCAATGTTTCTTTCGTGGCTGCGTATGACATGTCGAACACTCCCCCTCTGCATAACCAGAGACATAACTCTAACTGCCATATCGCGCTGGAGGAGTCCCGTCTGGCATACAAGCTGGATGAGTAATAGCTCGTGTCTCTATTATCAACAATGATCTCATTCGAGAAGCCAAGGAATTCACACGAGTTCATTTGCGACGAGGCCACATCTCTCACTAAATCCTCAGCGAGATCAATCCTGCCCAGTAGGCACTGCAGCAAGACAGAAAACACTAGTCTCTTCGGCTGCATAGTTGCAGAAAGCAAATTTAAAGACTGTTCTAGCATCACAGTCTCATCTATACCAAAAGCAGTGCTTAGTTCTGAGAGAGATTTGAAAATAGAATTCAGCAATCCCTCACCGTCACAAGCATTATGGAGCACCTCTGCAGCCCCCGTTGGAATAAGGGGATGATTGCGTTTCGCAAAATCTTGCATCCTCACATTATCACTGGCGTATAAGTCGCCATCGAAGCTAGAAATTATACGGGCCAATTCTCGTAGGAAACGGCGTGCAGCAACGACACTGAGGAGACGGGTGCGCCATTCATTCCATAGGGGCGGGCAAGGTGGTATATGGAAGGGTTGTTCCTTCTCGACCTCAGGGGTATTATGATTGGCAGCTGGTTTTGAATTTCCGTTTAGGCGCGAAGAAGAATTTTGTGGCCCCCTTTGTGGGGCGATGTCAAAAGAGTCAAAGATTGATGGTGCTGGCTTGGGAGCTGTAGGCTTGGGCTTTTGCGGAGCGGTGTCAAAAGAGTCAAGGATTGACGGTGCTGGCTTTGGAGCTGTAGGCTTGGGCTTTTGCGGGGCGGTGTCAAAAGAGTCAAAGATTGACGGTGCTGGCTTGGGAGGTGCTAGCTTGGGGTTTCGTGGAGCGGCATCAAATGAGTCAAATATAGATGATGATGCCATTGGATCAGACGGTGCTGGCTTGGGAGGTGCTAGCTTGGGCTTTCGTGGAGCGGCATCAAATGAGTCAAATATGGATGATGATGCCATTGGATCGGAAGGTGCTGGCTTGGGAGGTGCTGGCTTGGGTTTCTGTGGAGCGGCATCAAATGAGTCAAATATCGATGATGATGCCATTGGATCGGAAGGTGCTGGCTTGGGTTTCTGTGGAGGGGCATCAAAGGAGTCAAATATGGATGATGATGCCATAGGATCAGATGGTGCTGGCTTCGGTGGTGCAGGTTTGGGCTTTGGAGGAGCAGAATCAAAGGAGTCAAATATTGATGATGCCATAGGATCAGATGGTGGTGGTTTAGGAGCTGCAACCTTTGGTCTTGATGGAGGCGCGTCAAATGAGTCAAAAATGGAGGATGACATATGATCAGACGGAGTAGGCTTTCGTGCTGCTAGCTTGGATTTCTGGGGAGCAGCACCATACGAGTCGAAAATTGATGATGACGCACTCGAGGCTTGTATTTGTGTATGTGAATGTCCTTTGGTTGAATTGCCAGATTTCTCTGAATCACACTCTTCTACATAATCAGGATCTGCAATCTGCAATAAAATCCTCATACTTGGGATCTCCATCCCGCATCTGCTCAGCGCCCTGGAAACAAGTAAGGCAGAACTCCATAAGACGCGCTTCTTTGGCTTTAATCTTTTCAACAGTGTGGGTGCAGAGCAAAAGCTGATGATTGTGTTGGCTTTTTGGAGCACTCTAGAATTGGTATTTGGTATTGTTACCGATTTCTGACAGTTGTTGGCATTGCTGAAAACGGGAGGGAATGGCAAATCATTGGCATCATCCGCCATGCTTCCCTTGTCTTTCTTCTTGCCATTGGTAAGACACTTAGTCGTCGACGCAGTTGGCATGTGAGAAAGGCGCAATTTTGCCTCATTCGGCCTACCAAGCCATAGAAGCTGCAGAGCTTCAAAGCAAACGTCATTCTTATCCTCGGAGTCATTGGGAAGAAGGACGTCACGAGCTCTTTTGCCCAAGGTCGGTTTCCAACTATCAAACTTGACAGTGGTATCCTCTTCTTCTGCGTCGCTAACACCTACAGATCCAGCGAATCCTCCTCCACCTCCCATACTCGCAAACCCTCCACCACCACCCATGCTACCCAGGCCAAAACCACCTCCAATGGTCAGGCCACCAGACATCCCAGCTGATGGTGCCGTCTTGGGCGCATTGTCAACCAATCGCGCCACAAAGAAAGCCAAGCTAACATCTTTCATCTGCGAGCTAATAACATCCAGGGCTGTTTTGATCATTGGCGGCTCACTCAACAAGAAGAAACTCGCAGCCTCCTTGTACTTCCTCTTTCTCAACAAACTGTAGGCATTCTTTTGAGCCGCCATCCGCCCTCTTTCGCTCGTAAAGTCAAAGTCGCTAATGAACTTGAGGAATTTTTTACCCTGTTCTGACCGGTCCGTGGAGGCTAGTGCTCGTAGTTTGGACTTTGATCGCATGGCAATGTGGTAGAGTGCGCTGTCCATGATTGATTTGGTTGATTTGTATGTTGACGTGGCTATTTCATCTGCTATAGTGGCCAGGATTTTGTCCGATCTAACCCAGTAGGGTACGCCGATTGCACGTGCAGATTCCCAAGTAAACTTCTTATCACCATTTTCGTTGGGAGTACGACAAAGTTTGAGCAGCTTGGATTGATTGTCGCTAGCCAGGGCAGCTAGCATTGCTGCAGAGGCGATGGTATCAAACTTTTCCATCTTCTCCTTGCTTCCGTATGCCATGTTGCCCGATGACAGGTGCTTCGCAAAGTTGGGCCTTCCCCCCTCATAGTCGGGCATGGAACCTACTGATGCAATGGTGTCTTTGGTTGACGAGTCTGCCTTATCGTTATCGAGTAGGCGACGCATCAAAGTCACGCAAAATAGACACAGCTGAGACAATGGATCGTCATTGAGTTTCTTGAAAGATGGCGGCTTGGACAATACGTCGCCAATGGCGCGGAGGCAGCACAGTTCGTCCGGATTCAAGTTTTGCAATGGTACCGGTAATGGTTTTTTAGCATCATCACCATCCTCTGTCTTCGGCTTACTCCTTCCCATCGCCAGCAGGAACTCTCTGCTCCATTTCTTGGGCTCGTCTTTAGGTTGAACCTTTTCTTCAAAGACAGCGGGGGATAGGGCCGTTTGCAAATCTTCCAGGAGGATTTGCTCCTCCGACTTTGGCTTTTTCTCCGTCACGCTTGCGCTGGGCACGTCCCCAAACAAGCTTTCTGATGTCTCGCCAGCCGCAACTATTTCCCCATCGCCCTCATTCACATCCTCCGCAGCAATTATTATAGAAGTGTCATTCACAATCCGAAACGGAGCATTGCTCAACACCCCATTCCCGCTTTCCCACGCCGGTCTCTTCATCTCGTCCGAGTTCATCCATTGGGATAGCCATATGTACAAACCGCGGACATAGCTTTTCAGAGCCAATTGCGCTCCGGATTCTTCCGTGCATATGGAGGCAAGTATTGATTCGGGATTCCAATCGCACTTCATGATGGAACTGCCGTGTTGTTGTTGTTGTTGCTGGTTTTCATCGTTGGAGAGGGCCACGGAACGTAGCGCCGTGATCAAATGCGGGAAAGCATCCTGGGGATGAATGTTTGTCGTCATCTGAGGCTGCAATTTCTCTTTGTATGCAAATAGAGCAATCGGATGCCAATTCGCTTGTACGCCCGAACGATGGTAAATGACTGCCGAGGAAGTGGTGAATATGACAAGGTAAGGAAAGGCATCGACGTATCCACTCGATACCCATTGGAAGTCTAGAATTACATCATCTTCGTCCAAGCAAGAAGAAGAAGAAGTGATGTCCTTCATTGATATGGAAATGTGTTTGTACTCCAAAGGAGACGACTGAGCCGCATCACCATTCTCCTTCTCTTTACTACCATCAACATGCATCATCGATTGCGGCAAGGCAGACCAGACAGTCAACTCCTTGCATCCCCCATTATCGCTCGTCCTTGTGCCGGCAAATAGCTCCAAAGAAAACGATCTCAAGATGAACGAGTCCCGAGGATCATGTTTGATTCTGCTATTGCCGTGAATGCTAAATATATTCGGATAGTGTCGGAACGTTGCACGAAGATTGGGAGAGGATGAACCATCGTCATTTGAATCAACCTGGATGCTGTTAGAGGTGGCGGTTTCGACGAACAGCAACGAAATGCTACCATCGCAATCGTGAACGGCCACCAGCCATCCCTTCTCGGTCGAGCTGATGAAGCTGATCGATTTGACGGCACTAGTGGATTCCCCATCATTATTTCCTTCGCCATCATCCAAACATATGGAGCCCAATTCCTCAAACCTGGCATGCTTGGGATCCATATCGAGAATTGCCTCCAATCTCGCCGCCTTGATCGCTCTGCGGCCGTCGCCATTACCGGTGGGCACTGCCCAAAGTATCAGAGCGCCCCCGTACATTTCGCTCGAGACCACGGCCCCCTTGCCGAAGTTCCATGGCAGTAACAGCATTGCCGTTGGGTTGTTTGTAGTGCTGTTGTTGGATGATTGCTGCGGATGATGGACATCGTGGTTATCGCGAGTGTCACTGGCGGGGATGGCATCACGGACGATGGCGATGACGCGTCCGAATCCCTGCTGATTCTCGGCATCCGCCCCCACCTCCACCGTGGCCAAGCTTCCTCCGCTGCCATTATTGCCTTCAACGCCGGACCCCACCGCACCCAGTCCGATCAAACCGTCCTCCGCAACCACCTTCACGGTGACATTGGCGGCGCCATTGCCGCCGGAACTTCCCTTGGAATCTTCCCCGCTAGCACAGCTCCTCTGCCTCATCAAACTCCTACTACCGCTCCCCAAGCTCGCACTGGCCAACGTACTTCTCTTCCTTCTACACCTCCGAAACCTCATCTTCAGCACACCCCCCTTGCTATCGAACCCGATCTGACGCACCATCCCGATGGCATCCTCGAAACGCATCCCCTCCAACCCGACGTCGTTCACCGCCAATAATTCATCCCCCAAGGCAATCACGCCGGAGCGTTCGGCGGGAAGTCGTCCTCCGCTCAGGGGATGCTTCTTGAACGACCCCGCCACGGCTGGCATGCCCGACACCTGCGCCTCCAATCTCAACCCTAAACCAAAGTCGGGATGGGGGGCGATGTTGATCTCGTACTCCTTCGGTACGCCGCGAGAATGGGCGGAATTGTCGAACGAATGCACCTCTTCCATCATGGCGTGATCATCAGGGTGCTCGTCCAACGCGGCGCTAATGACGTCGGCGGCATCATCAAAGCTGCCCCCCTCGCCGAAGTCGCTGTCGACGCTACTGCCCCGGGAGACCTCGTCGTCGTCGAAGGGATCGTAGCCCGGCATGGGGGGCTCCAACGCGGACCAGGGAGGAGGCATTTCGTACACTACTAAAGTGCCGGCACAAGTAAGTGTTACGAGTCGCGGGGGTCCGCCGTAGTTTTCGTCGGGCCACCAGTGCAACGAGGAGATGGTTTCTGCCGTGGAGGTGATGTTGTTGATGTTAGCGTGTTGTGTGTGGTGATGAATGTTGTGGCGCGGCAGGGTCAACGACGGGAGGGATAGCGGAAGGGGTATGAGGCTCAAATCTTGAAACCTTCGAATATCCCTGTCGATAGTGGACTTCTCTTCCTCAAACGGATTGCTGTAACCGTTTTCGGTGGATAATATCTCCTTCAGATTCACTGCGCCATGCCGTCGCCAGACCAAATTGACGGAGCGTCCGTCATTCGAGCTCGTGGCGCACAGACGCGAGCCCGACTCGTACGCCAGGTTCGCCGCCGGGGGTGCAACCATCACCCGCCTCTCGCCGCCGCCATCACCATCGCTCCCATCAATCGTCTTCGTTCCAGCAGTCCTTCCATCATCCGCGTCGGGGAGCATCATGACGTAACGCATGGGATTCCCAAACTCCATCGCCCCAAAGTCCTTATCTCCCCACAGCGGCATTTCGATCTGCGTCAGGCAGTTGATGTTCGAAGTTGTGACGCCGGAGGCTGACCGGGAGGTGATGCGCAATTCGCTGGGGGGCATGTGCGAGCCGCCCAGGTCGGCGCCGTCGCCCAGCCAGCGCGGGGCCATGGTCGATGCGGTCGATCCGGCCAGCGGGGAACTTAGTGTATTATTGTTGTTGGATTGAGCCGCATCCTTTCCGACATCCTTGGCACCGCCGCCACGGCCTCCCCTCACATCGGGCTCCCACGGATCCCACACGGGCCAAATGCCCTCTACTTCCAACCGGCACTCTCCGCACCCTCCTTCCAACATGGACAATCCGCCCTCCCAGCTCTCCTCCTGCAGCACCGTCTCCTCCGCCAAGCTCCCCGGAGGCAATATCGCCGCCACGCTCTCAAAGTGCGCCGGCAGCGCATCGTCCCCGCCCGTCTTCATGTAGCTCAATCGACTCAACCTCAAAGCGGGAAAGGCGTTGCGGAAGGTCAGTTCGGCGATCCACGCCCCGGCGTGCGTGCCAGGCGTGGAGGCGGAGGGAAAGGGTGATTTCGGGGGGGCGTGGTGATTTTTGGGGGAGAGGAGGGCGCGGTTGATTCCTCCTCCTTGGGAGGTGCCGTCGGAGTTCACGGAGGCCGCGTCCGAGTGTTGGGGATGCGAGTTGTGCTGGTTGTTGTGGGAGGAGTTGGAGTGGTTGGAGGAGTCTATATCCTTTGGTATGGGTGTTAGTTGTCCGTCCTTGAAATTGGTAGGAGTATAGTATTCGTGACGGGTGCGGCAAGGGTATTCGTGGTAAGGAAATGAATCATCAATGACTTGAGAAAAATCCTGGTCACGCTGAGATTCCTTTGCGGCATGTGTGCGTGGGCGAAACGTCCAGCCAATCAAATACAAACAGTGCACACAAGACATGCTTCTTCCGACCCGGCCAATCAAATACAATAAATGCACACCCAAGACACGTGCATCCAATCAACCAATCCAACAACAAAAACTAATCACACATCATGCATGCGGCACGTACCTTCTTCTTGCTCCTCCTCTCCCCGCTGCCCGGACAATCATCCAAATCCCCCAAATTCGCCGCGCTTATCCCCCTCACCCAATCGGCCCTCGATTTGGGGGGCGATTTCCAATGCATCAATTGCCTCCAAGAATTTTGGGAAAAGATTCGGACCGAATTGTCGTTGTGGCACGTGGTTAGGAGTAGATCATTTCCTTCCGGATCATTTTGGTTGGAAGATGCATTGCGATTGGTTTGGTTATTGTGGAAGGCGGAGGAGGTGGTGGTGCCGTACCCACGAAAGGCCAGACGGGTCACAGGAGCGGAATGCACGAGGAACTGCGCCGGCTTGTACAGTATCCCCTGCTTCGCCGCCGCCGTCGCCGCCGCAGTGGTTTGGCCCTTATCGTCATTCGCCAAAGCGGGTGGTTGAGAGCCTCCTCCGTCGTTATGTCCAAAGACGTTTTCCAACAATCCGTCGAGATTGTGTTGCTTCGTCTTCGGCAACGGAGGGGATTGATGCGCCGGCAGCGTCTGCATCCCCGATCCGGTCCTTTTGTGACGATGCACGGGAGGCTTGCCGCGCATTCCTTCGTTCGCGCCGCCCGCCGCCTTGCCTCCGCCGGCCGGCATCGGGCCGCTCCCGTCGTCTCCGTCCCGCACGTAGGTCCTCACTCCGAACGGGTACGGAACGCCCATTCCCTCTCCTCTGAGCGCTACGGCGATGGCGCAGCCGTCTCCCGATAACGAGGCGTGGTCGACCACGGCGCCTTGGAGCTTGTGGGTCCATAGCAGTAGCGCCTCGTGGGGTGGTGGCGGCGGAGGGGAGCGCGCTGGTACGGTTGCCATGGACGAGGCTTCGTTTAATGCTGTTGCCGCCGATGTTACTGCAGTTGCGGCTGTTGCGGAAGCGGCGACCGGGGGCAACGAAAAGTCAAACACGGCAAGCTGATCCTTGTGCACCACCAACACCCGCTTTTCCGTCATGGAAGCGCATATCATGACGCCGTACCCGTCGTTGTCGCCATTGTCGTTATTGCCATCTTCCGGCAGGGGAGGCTGTCCGTCCGTGAGCGGATAATTGTTGGGCAACGCATTATGGGAAGACGATCCAGCGGAACTCGCCCGACGCGGGGAGGCCGCGAAGCGTTTGTGTCGTTGCTTCCTGCGATGAAAGCACGGCATCGTCGTCGCTTCTTCTTCCTTGTCGTTGTCGTTCCGATCCATCGACAATAAAGCCGTGCGATTATCGAAAGAGAACGTATCGCTCCCAACTTGCTTCCCGCCGGGTCCGTCCGTCATCGATCCCTCCTCCACCTCCACCTCGAAGCCGTCGTCCGTAATCTCCATCGACAGCGCGGGCATGACCCTCGACGATTCCTTCTTCTTCGCAAAATCCGTGCTTCGTCGCGGCGACATTCTAGGACCGTGCCGCGGCGACCTCCGCGGCGACGGCCCGCGGCCCGCCCCGACATTCGAACCCCCGGCCGAATTGGAAGATGCCGCCGCCGCCGAAGCGCCTCCGGTCGGGGCGGGGTAGCCGAAGACCTCCCTGCCGCGGGCGACGCTCCCGTGCGCCCATCGGAACTTGCCGTACGCCTCCTTCATGGGATCGCTCCTCGAGGGGCAAAAGGAATGAACGTCGCCGCGGTTGGTGGCGGCGTAGACGATTCCCGTGGACGGATGTGAGGTCAGCTGGACTATTTCCACGTTCCTGTTGCTGTTGCTGTTGTATGATTTGGTAGAAGATGTTTGTGCGCGCGATGCGGTGGCGTCGTCGTCGTCGTCGATGTAGCACTTTTGGAAGGGACACCGCGTCCGAGCGTGTATTCCCAGCAAGTGACACGAAGAAGACGTCCGATTCCCTTCGGCGCTGCTCGGGCTTCCATTGATGGCCGCGAAGATGACTTCGGTGCCCTTGTAGCAAAAGCTGGTGAAAAGCGCCGGCAATAAATTCCGCTCCTCCTCGCCCCCTCCTCGTTCGACTTCCCCCTCCTCCTCCGCAATGTGTTTCATGGTCGGAATGGTATTCGATACCGCCGCCGCCGCCGCCGCAGCAGCAGCAGAAGCTGTTGGCATCATTGGTGGCTTCTCCTGGATGGTAGCGGTAGTAGTGCTGCTGCTGGCAAAAGCGGCGCTCGATCGACTCCGCTCCCTCACCATTTTGGATCGGCGATCCCCCCTCGCGGTCAGCGGCGTGCCGGGCATGGTATTCATGCTGCCGGGCGTACTGCTCTCCGCGCCTCCGCCGCTTACGCCCGGCGGTGGACCTCCTCCCGGCGGAGTCAAATTATTCAAATTATTATTGGCGCCGCCGCCGCCGCCGCTACTACCGGGCGACATCATCATCATGGACGACATGTTGTATCCGCTGGCGCCCGCCGGAGAGGCGTGAGATTGGAAGCGGAAGGCGCTGCCGAAGCCCGAGCCGCGGGGAGTCCCGAGGGTCGCGGCCGAACCGCGGAGGCCGGAGGTTAAGCCGGGCGAGATTGGGGAGGAGGACGCTGCTCCACCCCCGTCCGAGGATCGATGATTATTTTTGAAGGAGTCGTCGTCGTTGTTGTTGTTGTTGTTGATGATGATGGCGGGCGGGGGGTGATAATGAGGGGGCGGCGGCGGCGGTAGCGGCGGAGGCGGCATTGTTGCTTATTTATTTGGAGAGGTGTGTGTGTATGTGTATGTGTGTCACCTTAAAAAGATAGTATCAAATCAATCAACCAACCAACCAACCAACCAACCAACCAACTCGTTTTTTATACGCGAAAGAGACGACCGAGACCACCAACAGAATCACAGGGCTCACAGGGCCGTGCGCGATCGACGGGCCCTTCACTAACTGGATGGCCTGGGACTTCGTATCGGCTTTAGATATTGCGCTGGCACGGGAAGGTGTGGTTGTTGCCGTCCGTCAGCATATCAATTGCCATGTAAGGCCCGACCTTACGGTGGACTTGGAAAGTGGACGGACGTGGAATAATTCTACGTCCGTTCGTTTTTTAATATTGCCTACCTTACGGTCGGCCGATTTTGACGCGACGTGGAATAATCTTACGTACGTTCGTTTTTTGATATTGCCTACCTTACGATAAGNTAATTCTACGTCCGTTCGTTTTTTAATATTGCCTACCTTACGGTCGGCCGATTTTGACGCGACGTGGAATAATCTTACGTACGTTCGTTTTTTGATATTGCCTACCTTACGATAAGCCTATTTTGACGCGACGCAAGTGTTTGGATATTATGTTGCCAAGCTCGTGGATACTGTAAGGTATCTTTGTGCTAAAAGAACTGTATTTGCCTATTAACCATACCAAGCAACACTGGTCCCTGATCCGTGTGATGATGGACTCAAATCTAATCCAGGTATGAGACTCACCTGTGAACAAACAAGGCTCACCATGAGTAACTAGTTATGATACTAAGATATGTAAGACGAATACAACACATGCATATATAGAGAATGACGTTGTATTGGGCTGAGATAGCCAAAACACGGGAATATTATGGAATTTTTAGAATCATCAATGTTTCTTTATAATTCATAAAGAGATGAAGAAGATGAAGAAGATAAGAAAGACAGCTTTTTGGGGAGCATATGACATCTGGTTCATGTGGTCATACCTGTGTCCCACTGTGGTGGAGTCTGTTCAAGCTCCTTTATAAATAGGCTACAGTGCAGCTTGATAGGAGAGTTTTCCTACGAAGAAAGACTTGGGTTTGAATCTGATATTTAAACCGTGTGGAGTTTTCTTCTGCCGCAAAGAAGCTTTGCCTTTTTATCCTAAGAACCCAACACGTGCATGGTACTTGAAGTCAAGAAGAGCCGAGGTCCAGTTGCTAGACTTGATTGGAGTAATGGACAGACAAAAATGTTGTGCATCAGGGCCAATATGCACATGGCCACAAGATTGCCTCAATCAGCCTCGCTCTGCTGGAAGAGGCACCCCTTCCATTTGAGAGTTGTGACAGGGTTCAATCTCATAGTTAGCCTAGCTTTAAAGTGCCTGCTTCTTAGTTTTTAACTAGCGGAATAGTGTTCCTGCAAAGGAAGACTCAGGTTTGTGTCTGAGATTTAAATTGTGGGAGTTTTATGGCACCACAAACAAGCTTTACCTTTCCATCATATGCCTTTGTCCAACGTTTCATATGAGGACCTACCACTTGCATGGTATTTCAAGTTGAGAGGAGTAAAGGTTCAGTTGCTAGACTTGACACTCTCTAAAAGCGCAATGGAAACTCAATGGAAGAGCTTCAAAATGTGATATTATGGTCACGTGTGACGTTTTTGGTAGTTATATGCGACGTGACAGGAAATCAATCACGTAACGAGTGATCACAGCTGATCATAAGTGATCATAGTATGTGATCATAGAATGAAATTACAAGTGATCACCAATGACCACAAAACATCCACAAACATGTGGTTGCTAACCGTCATTAATTAATTGGTCACAGCAACCAAACCAATGTTAAAAACAACCACAAATCTTGCAGATCACCCCAACACGAACTTATTATCTCATCTTATCACTTGCATCTTTATTTTATCATCAGAAGCCACCCCATTAATAAGCTGATTAATCCAGAGAATGGAAGAGCAAGGTGTTTGTGATTATTTTTGATCACTTGTGAGGTTGCTTGTGAGGTTGCTTGTGAGGTTGCTTGTGAGGTTGCTTGTGAGATTGCTTGTGAGATTGCTTGTGATAATTTTTGATCAAATTCTGCGCTTGCTCTGGATCATTTGTCTATCTCTGTCAATGCCATCATCAAGGTCAATTTTCGTGTTGCCAAAATTAATGGTTGCCCCACATAATCAACGTTATGGCAGTTGAAACCGCCCTCATCAAGAAATTAAGGCAAATCAGGCACCCCGACCACCCATTGTAGGGACATGCACCATTGCTGCTCTTCATTGCGGAACAGTCCCTCGTATCAAATATAAATGGACTATCTCCTCACCAATGGGCAAATATTTTGGAATCTCCCTCATCATCCTAACTGGAACGAAGCAGCAAACTGAGGGAAAGGAATGGATTGCGGTCAAAGATATTGAAGACAATTTCTTCAATGTCAAGACCGCCCTGATCCAAATCTTTCAACATGTTATTGACGATGCCTACCACTCCAACGCCCCAGTTATGGGCCAGCACCTAGGATATTAATTTTGAAGTTGCATTCCTGCTCTTGGTGGCTCGAGATCGTTCCGATTCCGGTTCCTGGCCGGAATTCCGAAATCTATCATCGGAATTCCTGCTGTTTTGCAGGAATTCCTGCTTGCGCCGGAATCACAATTCCAGCCGGAATGGATTTACGGCATTAGCCGAGCTGGCCTTGCTCTAGTATGCTTGCCACTTAGACAAGCTTGATACATGGCTTTACAGCACTAAGCAACACTAGACAACACATAATAACAGCAATAAAAGTCAATCTAAATAATAAATGAATCACATAGTAGAATTATTAGCTCTAGCTGGCTAACTAATTTAAACTATCTAAATAACTAAAACCGACGCGCCGTAACTCTTCTACACACCACCAATCTTTTCCTCCTCTTCCGCAGTCTTCTCCCCCCTTGCTTCCTGTTCTGGCTCTGACTCGCTATCATTTTCCACATAAAACTCGAGAATAGTCACATCTGGATCTAGATTTCCTTTGTAGTAAGCAATAATCTGA
>JALLAS010000342.1:0-14668 GCA_036939415.1 Detonula confervacea | reverse complement strand
TGGTGGTCCTCTCAGTTGTCATACCCTCCAGCACCGCCGTCAGCAAGCTCAATATTCTCTGACTGGCTGCTGAATCATCCTGGTATTCATGATCCCCCACTCACGTTGGAAGTGATTAGGCAGCTTGACTACCGCTTGAGGGACTCCGCATAAATGCTGACAGCCGTACATGACAGTACAATTCTATATAGGATATTGGGCCTATGTCGTGAAATTTTTCCAGTCTCTGTTGAAACCTTAATAACCGAGGTTTAACATTGTATATAAAAATAACACAACCACCAATATCTAATACAATGCATCAATGCATTTTTGCTATTCCTGTCACCACTCCCCAATATCTATTTGCTAGCATGATATTCAATGAAGCTGCCATCGTTTTGTTCTGTGATGAACTCAAAACCTATGGTGATTTCACCTACTCCAACCGGAGTAAACAAGTGACAGAAAACATGGTGATTGGATTCAATCACGAGCTATTCACTAATCTTGTCAGTCCAGATTCTACTTTGCATAAAGCATCCATTTGTAATTTTCATTCTATCGGCGATCATGTATTCAAACCCAATGAAATATGGATTAATCGTAACTTGGTAAAGACTGTGTGTGATCTCATTGCCAAGTATGAGGGTTGGGACGCGGCATTAGTCAAAACAAAGGTTATATGCAATAGATCTGGAGAAGAAAGGGTGAGGAGTATCAATGGAGTTGCTCGATCAACCCAGGCCGGTCCGTTGAAAATGAAATGTGGATGGGATGTGACCATCAAGTCGCTTGTGAAAGAAGCCTATGTTCCTGAAGGATCTCATACCAAAAAATTGAGATATAAAGATGAATGGGAAATGCCGGTGGTCGTTCAATCATCATCATGTGATCATACAAATGGTTGTGTTCCGTGTCGTGCAAATAGACTCTCGGTTACCCAGTCATCTGGTAATTATGTCCGCAAACTTCCAACAAGAGCTATTTTTACACTTTGCAATTATGCAGATCAGGGTATCAAGCTTACCCATCAACTAATCAAGGCTGTGATTAGTCCACTATGGCCAAAACATAAACACATTTCTGGAAAAGACACTTTCAGCGTTCGCATAAAAGTACTCCGTGCAAAACAACATTTCACCTCCACTGACAAGGATTATGAAGCATTCAAGGAAATTGTGAATGATTCTGACCTTTTATGTGGTATAGACGATCAAACCGCTCTTGAAGATGATGAAGCATACGAGTTAGCATGTGTCATTTGCGAGGAGGTATTGGCCACCACCGACAACCTTGAAGATGCTATATTCTCATTTGTGGAGTATCTTGATCTCATTGCTGATAGGGCGAAAGGTTTTAGCTACAAGGTTGTTTCAGAAACCAAAAGTTTGAACAAAAAGTTACTTGGTCTTTTTTGGCTTACCGCAACAATGAGAAGGAATTTCGAGCTATTTGGGTCATTTATTTGCCTTGATATGATGAAGAGAGGCATCAACACGCTATTATGGCCATATTGTGCAGTGACAATGATTGATGAATCTAATCACGTATGTGTTGCGTGTGAGGGTATAGTATGTGGTGAACGGCAAGATATGTATGCTGCCCAAGCTGATTTTTTGAAAGAATTTGCACCTGGGCGTTCACTTAATGAAGTTATGATGGTTGCCGGTGATGGTTTCTTCGACCAGTCAGTGATTGAAAAAATGGGATTTAAAAATGCAAGATTCATTCAAGATCACTGGCACTTGTATGACTCTGGGCTCAAAAAAACCTTTGGTCCTGCAGGATATGAGTTGCTTAAGTCTCATCTGGTGCGCATGATTCAGGCCAAATCAGAGGGTGATTTTGATGAAATATATGTGGCTGGTAAGAATCTGTTGGAGAATCAGTCCAAGGTGAATGGTCAGTTACTGAGCATTTTTGATAAATTTGCAAGCTCCCGAACAAATTATGCAGAATTCTGCATTGCTGAGATACCTGGTAACCGTGGGAGAAAGGGTAGTCCCATATCTGAATCCAATCACTCAAGTGTTTTGAGCTATTTGAATGATGGTGTGAAGGGAACAAACCGATACCAAGAACATCCCATCTTATTGGTTCGAGATTTGCTTACAAGACAACAAACCCATGTTTTGCTTACTAATCAACGTCTTCATAACAGTTTACAACGCATGAAACTGGAACAAGCCAAGTTGCTGAATCAACCAAACACATACAGTGTGAATGATCTCCGATTGGCGTCTTCGAAACTCAATCATGAGGCTTATTTACGTTACAAGTTGAGTCAATCCCGTTCTCCAGATTACTTTGTACAGAAACATGTGGATGCCACAACAAATGAGGTTATAATGTGTGTGCAATCACAGAGACACCCGGATGCACCACCCCGAAAATTTGCAATGGAGGTAAACTCAAGGTGCAACTGCAATGAAAGAATTGCCGAACAAGATATGTGTGTTCACGAGATTGTGGTTAAGGGTGGATTTCTCCCTCAATTATTTGAGGAACGTCATTTCCAACGTAAATGTGTTAGTGGATCTCTCAATGGTTGGATAGCACCTCCAAAAGAAAAGGTTGATGAGATTATTGGACTTTGTCCAGAGGTGATGGAAGTCACATCGGATATCCCTATTATACAGGCCAGCAATGAACTGAATGATGCCCTTGTGTTTAATCCTTTTTCCAAAAAAGAAGACGGAGTGGCCATACCTCTTGATTATCTACCAGAAAGGAGAGCTACTACAAATCCCTTCACCAAGAAGGAAGTGGAAAATGTGCTTCATCAGGTCATGTCAGGATACCAGAATATGGGGCTATCACGACAACACGATATATCCATGTTGGTACTTCAACTACAGGAACTGGTTACCTCGGATGAACATTCTTCCAAGCTGGTTACAAACCAAAATGATGCATTTTATGTTAGGGCTCCCACCAACTCAACCTTAAAAAAGGAGCCACAGAAGAGATTGAAATCTACGCACGAAAAGTTAAATGCAACCATGTCTTCAAAAAAAATGAAATCAATACAACGCATGGGAATCAGACAGACGGTCGCACTAAACCTCAATGAGATTGAAGTAATGACTACTGCAAAACGACATTGTTCCTTTTGTAACAATGAACATGGAGTCAATACCTGTGGAAAATTGCAACTTATGGGTACGAAAATGCGGTGCTACAATTTATCAACAAGAGATGAGAAGCCAATGATAGAGTTAAAGGAGAGGCTGAGGGTTACAATGCCAGTAATGACAGATGCAGCTGCTGGGTTGGTTTTCAACACAGTTGAGAGCAGATTTAAAAATGCCAATTTCATCATCCACGAGGCAAGTTTGATAGTGGGGTTACAATCTGTCCACATTGAAAACTTGAACTATAGAATCACATTTTTGGACAAATTTGCAAACCCAGTGGAGGGTGCAATCCAATTTTGGATAGGGGGACATAGCATGCAAACATTGGTGGCTCATTCGAATAGATTGGTGAAGTATGTTTTCGATGAGACTATTATTCACAAACAAGGATGGTGTGATAGGATGTTGTTGACACAGGAATACTCGCAATTATCTCAACGAGGGACGCTTTAAGAAGATAGTAAATAGTCGCCTTGTTAGTTCACACATGACCATTGCATCGTAAGGTATAATGCATTCCGCATTGACGTTTAATGCATCACTCCTTATAGGACAAGGAGTTCTGCATTGATCCTTAATGCATAACTCCTTATATGTTAATGCATCACTCCTTATAGGAGAAGGAGTTCTGCATTGATCCTTAATGCATAACTCCTTATATGTTAAGGGGTACTGCATTAAACATTAATGCATCTCTCCGTACTGATAATTGATTGTATAGTGTAGTCGATAATATGAACAATATTAGGCAATTAATTTTTCCAATCAACAATGGACCAGGTATAATCGTCCGAAAATAATCCACCACCTCTGCCATATCCCTTTAATTGTTTGTGAACAACACACATGCGATTCTCAAATGATGGTCCACCAGGAAAATAATCAACATGGCTACCAACAACATGGGTTATTTGATTGAAATCATTGAGTTTGTTGTATTCATGCACAAAATCTAGCATGGTAGCATCTTCTTCACGGACAAACACTGCCCTTGCTGACTTAATCATAGCTAATTCATTTTGTGTCTCTCTCACAGCGATTGGCATGTACCCCTGGCTCACACGAAACTTGTTGACTCCTGTCATGATGGTGACAGCAAGCATTTTCTGATAGCTAAATTCACCTAGGCACGGAAAAACCTCAATCATTGACTTTGGTAGTTTGAACTTTCCTCCATTATGGGGTGGAGAATACCAGACATGGGTCCAATCTGATTTCCTACTCTTGACTGGAACTGTTCTCTTGTAATAAATGATATACACAAACCTTGTTCTCACTATAAATGTACCCCATATCTTCCTTGGGATGGCAGAGTGCAAATGAGGCAAAAGAGCCATGAGGTTGACATCACTTTGTGGTGTAACAACGCCTGCACTTCCATCTCTTCTTCTTATTTCAAAACCTGATTTTCCAGTAACATGTTGGAGACAGGTAAACATTGAGTGGGCTTCACTATCAGAAATTGATCCCTTGATCATTTTCCCAAATTTCATGCATAAAAGCTTGGGATGGATCGATTCCACTTTGGAAAAGTTGCCAATGATGATGGTCACATCAACATTGCTATTAAGATCTTCTTGTCCAAACTCGTAGTAATATGGAAACAATTCCACTGGAAACAATCCCTTGCTGCACCTTGAAATTTTTGTCTCTATCATTTGATTGACACAAACAAACTGAACTGTCCACACACGTCTCTTGCTGTGGTCTTCAGGGGACCTGCAGGAGATATCTACAGGGTCATGCCAATATTGAGATGGAATCTTATTCAATTGAACGCCAGACATCTGAGTGGTGATAATCCTTGCTGTATCCAGATCAATGCCATGATGACATACAGGTGGGGATTCATCTCCTAAATGAGTTGAAATACCCAATGAGACTACATCAGTTCGCAGATTGTTGTTATCTGCTTGTGCAAGGAGTGCAATGCCAAACTGATGAAGGACAAGCGCACCCAAATAGCGATGATGGATGAAATGGTTCCCAGGAATTTTTCCCCTGGCTTTTGCTCTCTTATTCTTGAGTTTGATTACCTTGATGGGACAGAGTGGTGGCCCATGAGGGAGAAGGGGACTGGGTTTTTCGACATCGTGATAGAGATGTAAAAAGTCTAAGGCGGAAGGATTATTTGTACTTTTATGTTTAATGGCTGATGTAGTATTTTTTTGAATAACATTGTGAGGCAAGTATTCACTGTCGGAATCACTGGAGTTTCCAGTAGAGAAAATCTCATTTGGTATATGATGATTAGTCGACTTGGGGAGGCTAATACTAATGGCAGGAGGGCTTTTGCCAATGGTAGACGTGAATGAGCAACAATGACCAACAGGAATGGTGGTGTTGTTGAAAGCTAAGGGGTCGAGGAGTAACTTGTGGACATACATGAACCAAGGATTGGTAAGAATGGCATGTTTCTCTTCCAGAAGAATGTGCCGTTTCTTGGTGAACTGGGTGAGTAGATTGTGGAGCTCGGTGCAACAGGAAAAGCAAATGTGTTTCTTGCAAAGCTTGCATTGGAGGTGACCGTAAACACTTTGAGGTTCGGAGGCCAGGACCGACTTTGATCTGGCTCCTGGTTGTTGAACGCTGAAGGAACTGCAACAAACGCAGTACTCTTCGGTGTATTCAGTGATCCTGCCTCAAAGGTAAGAAAAACATGACGAAGATAAGGATTAGTAACATGATCCCTGGAGGACCCAATGAGAGTATAGCTGCTACGCTCTTCCTGACGTCCTAGGGGGTTCCACATTTTACTGCTTCACCTCCCCTTACGCAGCTATAACTCTCATTGGGTTGATTAGAACGCACATATGATGTGAAACAAATACACCAACTGATATGAATTAAATGTAACTTAAAACTCACATGGTGGAGTAGAAATATATGATGCTTTGACTGGAACCGACCAGCGTTGTAGTCAAGGATACTGGTATGATTTGGTGAGACTACAATTCATGATATTAGATGCGCAGCAATGCAAAAATCATAGAAAGGACGACAAATATCGCAAACGTACGGATTGGGGATACACAAATGTATACGAGGAAAGGGATGTGAGGCGATTGTCGGTGGTGTGGAGGACAGCGTAATTGAATAATAACTTCGTTCACCCACAGGTAATGATGATTCCTAAAATGGGTAACAGAAGATCGAGCGGAAATGTTGAGCAAGCAGACAAATATGAAGCAATAGGATGTGAGTCGATTGAGGAGGGGGAAAGACAGCATAATTAATATAAATATTGTTCACTAACCAGAAATGATAATGCCTGAATCGAACGAATGTGATGGGCAGCCGGACGAAAATGATGAAAGAGAGATGTTAGGCGGTGGTCGAGGGTGGGGGAATGCGGCATAATATATATTAATATACTTGCCTAGGCGGGGAAAGGATAATGCGCAGATAATTCGTAACAAAACATGAGTCGTAGGTGGTGAGAAAGCGACGCAAAATGATTGAAGGGAATCGATGGACGACGAGAATATTTACGAAATAACAATACAAACGAGGACATGCGGAATATTTTAGGTAAAGGGATTTACCATACGTGAGCAGTGGGTTGATTGGATCGGATGGTGCCAACGGGTGAAGTGTCGATATTGAGGATGTCGAAAAAAGTGAAAATTGATGAAACAACAAAACGAAGGAGAGAAGTAGTTTTATTGATGTGTGTGGATGCTTTGGATCTCTTTTGATGTCTGCTTTTTGAATTGATTTACAAAATTAAAATATATCGCGGAAATTGAAGTTCCATTGAAAATGAAAATCAATAAAGTTCCGTTATATGGGTCTATCCGTCACCCTGCCTCAGGATACTTTTAGGATACTTTTTGTTGTGGCGGGACGATCCTGGCGTAAATCCTGGCGTCATTCGTCCCGGCGTCATCGGAACTGCTGGTGGTACTCCACTGTATGCCCCAAAGTTCTATCCTGCCTCATTTTCATGCTCACGCAGTTATTATTTCCATTCAGACCATATTATTCGGACCATAATTCGGACCATTGACTCGGACGCATTCGTTCACTCCTCACCTCACCCAGCCATCTCGCTCACCTACAGCGAGCCTGCAACGAACTAACACTGCCCAATACCCTCGTCGTCCACATGATAGCACGCACAACGCACATCATGATGATACGATACAGGATGCATCCTTAATCCCCATATAATATAGTGTAAAAAGTAGTAACCTCCTCGACACCAAGCCCCTCCACAACACCCCATCACCAAAACAATACAATGAGTTCCAACCGAAGAAGACCATCAAGCAACACCCGCATCCCCCTCCGCAAATGGATCGAGGGCGAAGCCAAGAAACAAATATCCTTCGCCCGCCAAAATCATCATGGTCATAATAATCATGGTAGTAATAGCAGTCGTAGTAACGATTACTATCATTGCGGCGAGCGACGGGTCGGGCGGGAGATCGTGTTGAGGAAGACTACCATTGCTTATGGCATTGCGGAGTTGTTGCGGCGCGCTTCTTCTTCTAGCGGCAGCGGAGCGGCAAGCGGAGGTGCGGCAGCGTCAGCAGCATCGACGTCGTCGTCGTCAAAGTCAAACAGCAGCAACAACAACAACAACAACAACAACAACAAGAACAACAACAACAAGTCGCTGGCGGAACTAGGCGAAGAATGCTGCTTCGATAACTTCGTCGTTCGCGTAGCAGCATCAGCAGCAGCAGCAGCATCGGCCACGACTAATAAACAACGGCATGCATCGCACCGCAACAATAACGACGTCATCAAGGGAGTGGAAATGATCCTCCCCCGCAAATTATCGGCATCGATCGTCGAGCCGTCCTTTTTGCGCGGCAGCTTTTCCGACGCGTCGGAGGAGGGCAGCGATGGCGAACATCGGGACGGTCGGGGGGAGGAGGATGACGATGACGATGATGATGCCGGGCGCATGATGGGACGATATTTGGAGGTCGAGATTACCCCGAGCGATGCCGGCGGCGGCGGTGGTTTCGGAGTTGGCGGCACCGCAGCGGAATCGGCGGATGCCGCCGATCGTCGGAGCAGCGAGGAACTAGCGCGGTGTCATTTGCTCGGGGTCTTATTGTACGAATTATTCTCTCATCTTTCTCCGTTGCCGACGGAGGGATTCGGCGGCACGAAATTCTCTCGCGACGAAGCGGAAGGCGGTTCGAAGGAGGACGATTCGTCTCGCGAGCCGGCGCGCAAGAAGAAGAAAGGGTTGGATTCGTCGATAATATCGATCGGGGCGGAAGTCGGCTCTGCGGACACCCGAGAGGCAAGGCGACAACAACACTCGGCATCATCATCATCGTCGCCGTCGCCGTCATCGCAAAATAATAATAACAGCAACAACAACAACGCGCCCTACGTCCCCCTGGTCGACCTGGGCTTCCCCTCCTCCATATGCTTGTTGGTGCAAAACCTCATCGAATGCGGGGGAGACCGTCCCCCGTCCGACGCGTACGATTCTCTGGAAACGGCATCCGGGGATTTGCACTTGCTGCTGTTGGATCCGAGTCGGTTTTTGTTTAGCGACGAACGGGCGGCGGCGGCGGGAGGGTCGGACGGCGGCGGTACTAAAAATAATGGAGAAGGAGGAGGAGGCGGCGGTGGCGGGGATAATGCTACTTCGGGGAGTAATCCCGCGCGGCAGCTCATGCTCGCCAACGATCGACTCTACGGCCGCGAACACGAGGTGACGTTAATCACCGACGCCTTCTGCCGCGTCTCCTGCGGCAAGTCCGAGGCCTTCTTCATCGGCGGGTTCTCCGGCTCCGGGAAAAGCATGCTCGTCAATTCCTTAACGGCGAGAGTGGTCATGGCCGAGGGGTACGTGTTGACCCATAAATTCGATCAGATGGGGAAGGAGCGGCCTTTGTTGGAGGTGATTTCGGTGTTTAACGATTTGTGTTTGTTGATTAGGAATCGGAGCAGTCAGAAGGAATTGTTGGCGATCGTCGAGGATTTGATGGACGTGTTCGGGACCGATTTGAGCGTGCTGCCAAGGTTGTTGCCGAACATCGAGGTCATTTCTCCCCAATTGAAGCAGGCGGATGATAAGAAGCGAGAGGACGGTGCCCAAATGAACTTGAGGAGCGTTTGCTTCACACTGCAGCGGTTCATGAGGGTGGTATCCAGCAAGACCCATCCGGTCATGCTCTTTCTGGATGACCTCCAATGGTGCGACAACACCGCATTAACTTTGATAGAGGGCATACTCTCCGACGTCTGCGGATCATCCTGCCTCTTCTTCGTGGGCTCCTATCGTAACAACGAGGTGCGGGAGGATCACGCCATCTTCCCCCTCATGGACAGCCTCCGAACTTCCTGCGTGCCGACCACCACCCTAACTTTGGAAGGACTCAGTCCGAAATATTTGAATACCCTGGTAAGCGACGCCATGTGCATGTTCCCGCGGATATGCAAGCCCCTATCGGACGTGGTGTTTCAGAAAACGAAGGGCAATCCTTTTTTTGTATTGGAATTCATGAAGAGTTTGGTAGACGAGGGGTTGTTGCAGTACAGTGCAAGGAGACGACGATGGATGTGGGACGACGATGCTATATGCTCCATGGACATTACGGGGAATGTTTTGTACCTTTTGAGTTCGAAGATGAGCGGCCTTTCCGAGAATATTCAATTGGCGCTTAAGGTTGCGGCGTGCTTTGGGATTATGATCAAGGAGTCGGTGGTGGGGTATTTGAGCTCGAATGAGGAGTATTCGTGCATTCGGGACGGGTTGGAGAGGGTGGTGAGCGAGGGATTCATGATCAAGCTCGGGTCTTCGGATTTCAAGTTTGTGCATGATAAGGTGCGGGAGGCGGCGTATAGTCTTATAGCTGATATTGAGAGAAGGCAGGTGAGTATGATGTAAATGCGTCTTGTGTGGGATTGTTGTGGTTGCTAAATACATTGCGTGCAGGCTACCAACTATTCATCTCATTGCAACACTTTCATCTGATTCCCATTTTTGATGAATGTGCCTCCCCCAGTTTCACTACAGCCTCGGAATATCATTATACTCGACAACCAAGGGAAGCGACGTAGACGACATCATTTTCTCCCTTGTCGATCAAATCAATCACGGCGTCGACGATTCCTCTGCCCAAGCGGCCGAATTGCGTATCGAACTCGCCGATCTCAACGAGAAGGCGGGCGCCAAAGCCGTGGATCGTTCCGATTACGCAACGGCGCGCTCGTATTTGAATACAGCATTGTCCCTTCTGCCCAGCGATCACTGGAAATGTCATTATGATAAAAGCCTTCGATTGTCGTTCCTTTTGGCGAAATCGGCTTACTCGTGCGGGGACGTGGAGAAGGCGCAGGATATATTGCAGGGGATACTGGAAGAATGCCGTTGCATCGAAGACAAGCTGCCGGCGTACTTTTTGCTTGTAACGAGTAAGTCACACTTCTATTCTCCGCAGGTTTCAACATCTTCCTGTTCGTTAGCCTCATTTATTCCTCATATCATGGCTCAACTCTTGGCATATTGTTCTAGTTCTTAATGACCGCTTTGACAGTTTGGACGCATACATTACATGCCACGAAGTCTTGTCCCAACTAGGCGAGTCAATACCACACTCATCAGATCCAAAACAAACCCACGCATTGATTAAGGAAACGTCAAAAGCTGCGACAAGTATAACAGAGTCTTTTTTAATGGAGATGAAGGATATGGGAGAGAAGATCAGCATGACTCTGAAATTCTACCGTCTCATGACAACCGTATCATTTTTCGCCAAGCCGGAGATGTATGCGTTTCTCTCTTGCAGGTCCGTTCAGTTGACGATCAAGCACGGAATCTGCAATCATTCCATCCTGGCTTTTGTGAATTATGCTGCAATGCTTTGTGGTAGTAAGGGGACGAAAGACATCCAGGGGGCATCCAGAATAGGAAAGGCGGCATTGTCGTGCATGAAGAAGCGATTCCATTCACCCGAGATGTTGCCAGATTTATATTTATGTTATTATGGCTTTGTCGCTCATAATACTGAACCTCTCCAATCGTGCTCCGACATGTTTCGACAAGGATTCGATTCTGGGATGGCAATGGGGGATTGTGGGACAGCGTTTTTGAGTTCAGTTCAGCATATCAAATCCCTATTAATTGCCGGAGAGAAGCTACCCATACTCTTGCAGAAGGTAGATTACTACCTGGATCTTGCAGACAAGTACAAAAACGAGCTGACGAAGACGTACCACTTGATCTTTCGCGACACGATATCAACCCTGATCGACAAAGGGGAGTCGACCAGCTCAAAAAGGAACATCAATGCAAATGAAAATGCGCTAAAGCAAGCAAACAGCTCGGAAACAATGTACTTCCACCGTGCCATTCAAGCATATTGGCTAGGGCACAGCGAGCGTTGCCATCACTACATAGGAAAGGTTCTGCAAACGAGTTCCATCGTCGGAAGGCTCAGCAGCATCGTCATCATGTTTTTTCATGGTCTGAATTCCTTTCAAGTGCTCAAGCGACAAAATACAGCTAAACTCAGAATGATCCCCAAGAATGCCATTACTGCTCTAAAGACTGCAACTTCGCATTCGCGATGGAACTTTCGTAATAAGGTGAGGACAAGGCCATCTTTTATGTGCTATTATTATTATTCCCCCGGGCTACATCACACTCACGAGTTTACCCGGATATAATATGATTCACTGCATATCCAATAATTTCTCCAGGTTCATTTGTTAGAAGCCGAGAACTTTTCGTTTCATGGTAACCACGATGAAGCTAAGGCGTCATACGCCGCTGCCATCACATCCGCACGCTGTTCCAGGTTCATTCACGAGCAAGGACTTGCCTGCGAACTCGCGGGCCATCACTACAAGAAGGTGGGCGACCACAGGAGCGCTTGTAGCTTCTTTAACCAGGCCAAGCAATGCTACACTGATTGGGGGAGTCAGATGAAGGTGGATAGCATCACTCGCCAACTGGAAACATTTCAGATTTCGCTAGCAACCACCGTGGGCAAGGTGATGAGCTGAGATGGGGATCTTGTCCTGGACCAGTCTTCATTCTCTATTATGTAATACTCCCGTTCATAATAATATAAATAATGCCATTAGGCACAAACATATATCAATGGATTACAAGTAGATGTTTGCCAAACAATAATTGGTTCCTGCCATCTGGAAAAAGTTGGGAGGCAAATATTTTACCCAGCTGTTCTTCCCAATGAAGCGGATCAAATTGTCATGCATCCGAACCTCTTCTTGGTCATCATCCAACCCATGTACAACTGCTGTTTTAACAGAGGTTGTTGGCATTTAGGAGGCCAGGTTCTCAGCAAGGAGATGATTTGACAAAGGAAAAGTGGTACAATTGTTACACTATTTACAAATATATCTGATAGTTATACCTAACTAATATCCAAGCTTTTTGCTTGACAGATGGAAGAATTGATCTTTACGTTGAGCTTCCAGAAAATAGAAAGCAATGACGGCAATATCCTAATCTAGAGTTCTCTATTATAACTAACAATACATCATCTACTGTCTAAATATCTATCTACGGCCGATTAGTCACTGCCACCGCCGCCTGCGTAGGCCGATAAATATGCCCACCCCAAAACTGCGGCGTCCCATCACTCTGATATATCGACGGCACATGCCTCTGACTACTCCTTCCATCCTGATACGAAGCATACATGCTCGTTGTTGCCTCCGACTTAGTGTCGCCATCGCTCTTGGTCGCAGAACCGACAACACTGTTGCTATTGCTGACATTATCCACCATGACGTAATAATCGCTTCGACCCGATAATCTTACTCCTTCTCTACTACCATTCAGATTGCCCATCATGCCCGGGGGTTGGCTTCGATTGTTCGCCACGGCAATATCCCTCACTTTGACGTACCCGATAATGCTGCAATAGCTCATGCTCAGCACGGTTATCCATACCGACACGAGCCACATGAAATACAATGGTTTACTTCCGCACCATCGTGTCTCCATCACCAACAAGTCGTCGTCCACCTCCTGAAGGTAAGCATCGTCGGCATTGTCAAAGTAATAATTATACTCCTTCTGACCTCGATCGTAACAATGCCCCACGATAAAAACGCTCAACCACAGAAAAAGCAAGAAAATGAAGATGCTGAGCTTCCACGGTCCCGAGCGGGGGCGCATGCTCTGATATCCTGCAGGGTACAAATATTTGCTTAATGTATCGACATAGGCATCGCCGTAGTGCTCTTCGTATATCGCATCTGGCTGCAACATCAATTCTCCTTGGGATTTGTTGCTGGGGGAGTTCGGAGATGTTGCTATGGGAGAATTGGCACGGCGGGCAAAGTTTCGGGAGGTGATTGTTTGGGGAGATAATGATTGGGTTGGATCTAGACGCATGTCATTGCTGTTGTCGTTGCCATCTTGATGCATATTCAATGCTTGCTGCGTGAGCGGTTGTTGGTTATTTGTCGAGTCTAGCGATGGCATACCCAATGCGGCGTCATTTTGCGTCGCCGGCAAAATATCCACCTCTCGTTGCGACAAAATCTCATTCACAACCGAACGAGCGTTCGCCGACAGTTGTTGCTGACTGCTGTTATTGGAACTGTTCGTCCTCGAGGGCTGGAAGGAAATGGCATTCACGGCGATCTCGGAATTGGCCCCCGAGGAAGCGCTTCTGGATGGTAAATTAAGATGATCCTCGACTCCTTCTTCCAAATCTCCGTGACGCGGTTGTTCGGGTATTGCAGCCCATGTTGCTTCGCTCTTGCCACCAGGTGTGCTATTATTTGTTGTGTTTCTTTCTCCCCTCATTAAGCTTTCATAGGCATCGTATCGATCCTGTCGGACGGTAGCCCCCGCGGCGCTGCTTTCGGGAGAAAATGCCGCGGCAACGTTATTACCCCTCCTCCTCCTCCTAGCAGGAGATGTGATATTATCCTCAAAGACGGGTATTAGATTCCCTCGATTCTTCAACCCCGCGCTACCCCTAACTCTACCACTTCTTGATCTCAATGTGCCTCCCCCGCCTCCCATGCCATCTTCGTTGGAGAAGGCTGGATCGATGGTGTCGGCGTAAGCCGCGAGGGCGGATCGATATCCCGAGGTTACATCACTGGCTGCGTCCGATGATCCGTCATCAACATTATTGTTATAATCCCTAGCTCTCTGTGGTGATATGGGTGGCGGTGGCATAATTGAGGAGGAGGCATGAGAACCTCGTGACCGATCCATGGACACATTGTTTGACGGATAAGCAAATGCAGCAGTGACAGCGTGGTGTTGCGACTCAGTATCATTGCTTCCCCCGCTGGCATTGCCAATGCTATTGGCAACGGCCGGCTCCGACGGAGGTCGGTATGAAAGATCGGCATCGTCCTTCACCTTCTTCTTTTTCTTGAGACCTAGGAAACGCTTCATAGTATTGGTGGTTCGAGGGCAACAAAGAGAGGATTGGTCAAACGTTGGGATGGCTGTAGTCAGCACGACGGGAATGGGAAGCTTCACGTTTTGTGACTCTGCTCAAGCTCAAGCATGGTCGAGGTAGGTAGGTAGGTAGGTGGGTAGGTTTTCCTTTTAGTTTATTTCAAGTACTTACGCT
>JALLAS010000341.1:0-14229 GCA_036939415.1 Detonula confervacea | reverse complement strand
CATTCCTGTTACACGTGGAACCTTGGGTTACAGGTGTAACCCAATATTTGAGCAGAATGCTTTCGCTTTAGCCCAAACTTTTGCTGCATCTGAGAACCCAATTGAACACAATGAGGAGATGAGCGGCGTGGATTGTGTGTTCATTATTGCTGAACAATCCAAGAAAAAGGTAGCGGGTATTCAATGCTGAAGAGTGGCTTGAAGAAACACTTTGTAAGAAGTCGCATCTCCAAACAAAAACTTGATCTATGCTGCGCTCAAACATGGACCTTGTTGATCATGACCAATTGAAGTGTACACTTCGGCCTACAATGATGGAGCAAGATGTTGATGAATGCATTGTTGTTGACCATGAATGGTGGCGATGATACCAGAAATACCGTTGTAGAGGTGGAGGACTTCATATCACACAGAAGTGTCAGTATTCTTTTTGCGGAGATTGTGATCCCTCCCAGCTCATCCAAATTCACAATGATGATTTGGCCGTAGCGATCATTGTCCTGTTGAAATTTGGCAATGGCATCAGCCATTAATTCAAGCAGGGGGAAAAAGTAAAGATGCGTGCCCTTGAGCACCGTACCAAGCAATCTCATGACATAATATTTGCCGCCGGCTATTTGGTCAACGAAGAGAACTTGGTGGAATTTCTTGACTAAAAGAGTGACAAAAATCCAATGTTGCATGGGACATAGTTCATCAACGTCATACACATGACTGGAGGTATGGCAGACATGTTCCATCATGTCCGCTGAAACTGGAAGCTGTGACACATTATTCTTGTTTGCTTGTGACAGTTGAGTCAACGTTACGGCGGCGGATGCCACAATTGCAGAGATTGAACCCAGCAACACAGCTTGTGGTGGACACACTCATGGCTCGTAATTGGACAGAGCAGGAACATCCAAGAGGATCTGGGTGGATGTTGTCAGTGTTTCTGTTGACAATGAAATGACATGTGCCTCTAACTTGATTGTGCCTGCGTCTAACATGGTGCCGTTGTTTGTTGCGTGATCAGGGGGAGATGGCATTTCCATATCGTTTGACTTGACGCATCGGCTCTGGGGTAACACAGCCAGCTCGGTTCCACGGTGTTTGTGGTGTCGGATGAATAGCTGACTCATTGTGGATCAATGAATTGTCACGGCATTAGCAAGACAGCAAGCAAAGTTGCATTGAGCAAGAACCACTACCGGCCGAAAAGAATCACAAGCGGTGGACATATGAGGGTGCATTACGTCAGCTGTGGTTGGTTTGGATGCGGTGTCAGAAGTGGTGGTGACATGATGCCATTGGTTGGATCGATTGTGGGGTTGGTGGAGTTGGTGAATTGGCAATGTGTTGGAGAAAAATTGAGACCCACAACTAGTTATCCAAATCTTTTTTTAGAGGTGAGTGTGGTCGATCCAGGATAGCAGTCAGAGGAAATGTCGAGGCACCCAATACCCACTACCAGCCTACGTACCAGAAGTAAGTTACCGATGTGTTCAGTATGTCAGAGGCGACAATTTTATGTTGATCCATAAGCCTTGTGTCATTGTATGATACAAAAATCAGCTTCTCTTACAAACTACCCGGCGAGGTCTTCAGAAAAGCTTGTGCAATAAATTTACAAAGTGGTCAATTGCAACATCAAACCAAAGACAAGTTCAGTGCGAGCGGAGATTCTTGTGCTATTGTTTCCTGGCTTTTTCTTTTTCTCTCCAAAAATTCTGTGTCTCTGTTATCTCAAACCCACAGGCTGGGAGTTGGTAGTGGCAAAAATGGTGGATTATGGTTGTGTCAGAATGGGTGGTGTGGGTTTTATCAAAATGGTGGATCCATTGCGGGCAGCATAGTGTTGGGAGAGGTGGGATACAAGTACGCTGGACTGCGGGTTTTGTGGGTTTTGTTGGAATTGGTCGCATGGTTATATTGGAATGGTGGAGCAATGACACCATTCTCATGACTCCCAACAAGGCGGTTCTCATGAGTTAGCGGGGTTCTTATTGACTTTGTGGTGGCTTGAGTCTTGTTGGAACATAGGGGGGACAACATTGCCTGTTTTTGGGACACCATGAGTGGCGCTTCTCATTTCCTATTGCAGTGATGACACAGTTCTCATTGGCACGCGGAATGGAAAACAGGAAAACCGAGTTGAAATTTTGTACACTGTTGCACTTAAGGTCATTCTGCTTCAAATAATCAATGCAATTAGGTACATATGGAATCATATATGGTATCTATGTATTACAAACCTAGTATATATGGATCCAAACCTAACCTAAATGTAACTTCCATTTATATTATAAATTAATTTATCATATGGGGTGGTGTAGAATGTACCATAACCTAACTATATTAACATTCATTTAGAATGCATATGGATTAGAGTTTTCATCTCTTTATGAATTAGACCAGATCGTATCTACATACTTGTTTTATACATATAACCATTTGGGTCTCTAATGGTTATCCAGATATGGGATTCAAACCCTGAACTACTTGGTCAAATTTTGCCGAATGTTGATATTCGAGCCACCACACAAGAAGCGTGAGATCAATATTCTGCCGCCATTTTATCTGCCCGGATTAGGTAGGCTTGGTACATATTATGCACAGTTCCCATGTTCAATAAAATACTCTGCCACTATAAAGATAGAGTAAAAGAGTGATTCAGATAGGTCAAAAATTGGTGCGCACCAAGAGCAATGGAAGAGGACAGAGAAGTCTTTCCCCGCAAGGGCGGAGGTAGAGCAACTAACATAGAAATAAAATAAACACCACATAAAATAAAATAAAACATAGTATCAATACAAATGTGCAATAGAATTAGTAGTAGCCATAACAATAAAGCGAATGGTACCTCCTGGGTGGTTTTAATTCGAAACCCATTCCCCCTTGTCTGGGTTTCCATCACTCATCCAATGAATTTTGAGGTAGTGTAGGAATATAAAATAATACCAACATGTACAATCAATTTAGATAGATATGGAAAAATGTCTAACTATCTGCTAACTATGTGGGCTTACATATAACAATTCAATACATGCCTAAATGTATTTACTTGTATGAAGTGCCCCTTATTTTTGTTAGCGCGCATGCCTAGCTTCGCAAAAATAGCAGGATCAGCAACTTGGAGCCAACAATGGGGATCTGCTATCATTTTCTAGATAATATCAAGGGATATTGCTTCCACCCAAAGCCACTCTCACAGTACTTTCATCAAAGCACCACAGGGTTAGTCACCACCCTCCACCTATTGCTATTGTAAAGCCCTTGACCTGACATATTCTGCAGGATATCTGCAACAGGACCACTTGGCGCCTACGTAAATCAGTTCCATGCATCATGGTTGAGACACAACATTCAGCAGTTCCATGTTACAGGTGGATGCTATTATTAAATTTTAATATTGCATTGACGACAACTGCATTGCGATATGCCCATACGATAGCAACCGCTGATTTGTTGTGTTATTGTGATTTTGACAAGAATCGTATTCAGTATACTGTCAGTGCTGATGGATTTCATATTGCCCCACGGCTCGTCATGATTCATGGCTTGAAGTTTATGGTCTGCTGCATGGCCTCATGACACGCACATGAATGCACTCCTGTCATATTTTGAAAGCAGGTTACAATACTGCTTACTACAATATCGATTACTACGAATTTCCATGAGAAAGGTATGAACTGAGTTGTGCGCAATGTTTGAAATTGTGAGGTGTGATTGATTGTGTCACCATAAATCTTTAGTGAGATACGGTGCTCGCTCGAGCAGAGGGAGCATCTCTTCATCTTGATCCCCAGCGATCAAGGTGTCAATCAATGTGCCACCACAGATTGTGGTTGGCGTCCAGATGATAAGTCTTCTGAGGCTCTCAATGATCAAGATCATCCATGAGGTGATAAATACCAGATTCCCGCGCTTAGCATCAAGCGTAAGTACTAAAGTACCAGGATTGCTAGTAGCAAGGATACTTTCAATACCGACGATAAAATCTTTTAGATAAAATTCGCAAACCTTCTTGGCCTGTGGCATTGCTCATTCTTTTCAGAATAACAAAACTCTCTAAAGCTTTTTGTCGTCAATTGCAATTGATATTGGAGATATGTCTTTCTTTTTCGTATTCAATAGACTGTCAGTGTTATATCGCCCCACTGCTCGGCATGATGCATAGCTCGGAGTTTATGGTCTGCTGCATGGCCTTTGGACACACAAATGAATGCACTGCTTTCATATTTTGAAAGCAGGTTACAATACTGCTTACTACAATATCGGTTACTACGAATCTCTATGAGAAAGGTATGAACTGAGTTGTGCACAATGTTTGAAATTGTGAGGTGTGATTGATTGTGTCACCATAAATATTCCTAAGTTAGAGAAACTGCGAGTAAGTAGGTCCTACTGGACTTTAACGTAGGAATTATTAGTTACTACATCATCGGCCAGCCCGCATGACAACATTAGAAGAAATCTAACGGAGGTGGCGACTGACATGATTCCTTTCCACACTGGAATTCAATATAACTTATTCAAAAATGAGAAACCATTGAATTCAACTTCACTCCAGATGTTGCCTTGACAATGATCTTCACATGTAAATTGATGTCTGGATTTGTATGGGTTAAAGGATAACATCATCTTGAAAGCATTCAACCTCGCAGCGCGGTGGTACAGAGTAATGTGACACATGTTCATCATATATTTTCATTTACAAGATGCAGTTCACCAAAGCCACTGCCGCATTTGCGGCTCTAGCCGCCGCCCTCCCCGCCGCCGCACGCAAGGATCCCGCCCTCATAGCTGAGTCAGAGGATCTCGTCGTTGCCGAGTCCCGCTTGTCCAACAGATTTGTGGAGGAAGGATTCCTCGATAGGTACTACCAAACCTCCGGTACCGGCCTTGATCCTCTGCAGTGCAAGTCTCCCGACAACGGGGGGAAGAGTTGGAAGGGGATTGATATGATGCGCCCGGCGACGTGCATTGATGGTAGGAGGTTGCAGATTGATGATTTGAACATTAATGCGTTCTTCAAGAGTGTTAGCAAGACGGATTTTTTGGCGAGTCATCAATTAATTGAACGATAGATTGCTGTTGCTTTGTTGACGGGGTGATGCCACTCTCTTGGGCTGTTGAGGTCGTGCAGCCCAAGCCTTCTGCGACTCATTGGTCGATCATTGGCTGGTCCCGATCGGCTCATGACATACAGTGGGGGCTGTCTGGGTGATTTAGCACGATAATGCCAAGAGAGCATCTCGTCTATAATAATATGAAAATTACATCTCACCACGCCCCTTCCATGCAAACCTCCTCCATCTCATCAATACAGGTGTACACCTAGTACACAGGCAAAGCAAACTCTACTGCAATCATTGGCAGAAAAAAGCACCATCCACGGAGATCAATGCGGTGTCCGAACCTTGACGGAAGGCAACGATCATGTCTTCCCCACCTATCAAGCGGCGAACATCTCTAATGTTGATCATAACAACACCTATCGTGATATCGTATTGGCAGATGGAGAGAAATTGTTCACCACGATTGATTTTGCCGAATCTTTCGACATCCCCTGCACCGATTACTTTAACACTACTGAAATAATGGCTGCCGCCTTTAAAAATGAGATACGTACCATCAAGCTTCGTTTCTGCGCCACCTGGCGCACTCTCGAGCTCGACAACAGGTGCAACGACCCCGATCCGTACCCCTCCTCACCCACCAAGTGCAGGTGCAATACCATCGATTTGGATGTGGAGATTATCTCAGTCAGCGGTGTGACGCCCCCATCATCTAGCCCAACATTATCATCTAGTCCCTCAACTAGCCCATCATCTAGACCATCATCTAGCCCAACATCTAGCCCAACATCCAGCCCAACATCTGGCCCATCATCTAGCCCATCATCTAGCCCAACATCTATCCCAACATCTATCCCAACATCTAGCCCAACATCTAGACCATCATCTAGACCATCATCTAGCCCAACTTTTATGCCATCAAATTGCCTAACATATAGACCATCATCTAGCCCATCATCTTCGCCCTCTCCTACAACTTCAACATCTAAATCAGGAGAGGGAGTCAAGTCAACAAAAAGTCAAAGAGCAGCAAAAGCGCTGTTGTTTCTACACCACTCACTTCCAAATCCAGAAAGGGATCTAAATCAGCTAAACATATGATGTGAAATAAATGATAATGCAGCTAAAGATTGTTATGCGTTGTTTTTGCATGCCTAGTTATTTTCCCAGCATGCCTTCTTTTGCACAACTAATGCATGTTTGGTTCAGTGCTATTAGATCTATACTATATTGTTTTGAATTCTTCATGACGTTTCAACAGCTCCAATCATGTCCAAAGCTGTAATATTGCCATATCAAGAGTTAAGGCACTATATTTCAACCTCTCCAAACATATGTCCGAAGCTGTAATATTGCTATATCGAGTCGCTAAAACCAACTATTGTTCTACATTGGAATGATTGATTCTCTCATTGAATTTTATACTGTGCTTTGCAGGATTTTTGATTGAACGAGATGAATCTTGGACATATGCCCGTAAGTTTGATGCATTATTGGGAATAAATGCGTGCAGCACATAAAGATATGTAATTTGTTGCCCACCCGTGGTATCGTTTTCTGTCATCCTCTTGCGTCTTCCATAGATCATGAGAGTATCGTACCACAAATATTTGCCCCATGCTATTGTGTATGGCTCAGTGTTTGGATACACCATCGTCCCAACAGCTCAAAACTTGACCGGCAACCATCTGCATTGGATTATAGTCTATCATTTGAATTAGTACGATGGAATCATATCGTACAGTGTTCCCAACGCGCGGTTCAATTGCTTCAGGACCAATATCTTTAGTGAGGGTCCATTCCTACCCATCCTAGTTTTGCGAACCTCCATAAAAGTTACACCCAACAAAGTGTTTGCGCATGGCGTCTGTGCTTTTGTTTAGCACGCTCCACCATGCCCATTCCATCTAGAGATTTGCCTATAGAGATGTCCGACGCACATATGCCTCGCGAACCCATGGTTCACGACGATAGTCTCGTGCGAGGGCTCAAATAGCCGAACATCCTTATTAAATGCCGGAAATAGGCGCTACGAGCAATGCTGTTCCTTCGCGTAGCTGTGCAGATACAATATCAGTCGTCTGTTTTCGTAGAGAGCGAATATCAGCGGCGTACGAATTGGGCGCCCGGTGCGTGCATCTATTCTGTTTCCAAGAGCGTAGGCAGTTGTGGCTTTCCGTTTCTATTGCTGTGGAGCATGGGCATTTCTTGCGCCATGAGCATCGTTGACAGCAGTATCCACGCCTTCATTCGATGATTGTTTGCATTATCATCATCGACTGGTCATCATATTACTCCAAATTTCTGGCTGCCTATTATTGTTTGATGCGTGCTAATTCGCGTATTGACGTCGTCCGTCAATGATAGTTATATCGAACGCTGGAGTGCAAAATCATCGCATGTAGCAGTTTCTTGTTACAGGTGATATAATTGTTGAATATTGATATTGCATCGGCGACTGCGTTGTTGCGGCATGTCAAGCAACCGCTGATTCATATAGTGTTGTGATTTTGGCAAGCGCCGTATATTGATAATACTGTCGGTGCTTATCGATTTCATACCGCCCCGCGGCCCGTCATGGATGCATGGTGGTTCATGTTGGTTCAGTTCGTGGTTGTTCATGGCTTGGAGTTCATGGTCTGCTGGCTGCATGACCTTATGACGCGCAATTGAATGTACTCCTATCATCTTTTGCAAGCAGGTTGTAATACTTGTTACTCTACTTAATAAGAATCGTCTATCGCTCATAGAGGCTCTCGTATGTACTTACTCTAGTATTTACACGCAACATGTTGAACCATGTCTACTCTAGTTTAAGTTGAAGAACGGAGTTGTACACAATGTTTGAAAAATTGTGAGCTGAGACTGTATCACTATAAATCTTCCTAAGTTAGATAAACTGCGAGTAGGTCCTATTGGATATCACGTAGGAATTCATAGTTGCCATACTTACTCCATTATCTGCGAACGCGTATGACGACATTAGATACAAACGAACGAAAGCGGCGATGGACATGATTATTTTAACGCCGGAATTAAATATGACTTATTCACAAATGAGAAACCCTTGAATTCAACTTCATCCCAGATGAATCATTGACAATGATCTGCACATTTAAACTGATGACTGGGCAATTGGATACCTTCGTCTCAAAAGCATCCACCTTCAGCGTTGATACACCACCGATACACATGCTTATAATATTTCCATTGGGCTGAGAACACCCATGCTCACAGCACTTCAACACTGATAAGATTGAAATCAAAGGGCTCAGAAAAAAAAGCAAACCATGAAATCATCCTCGCCTCTCTTCTCGGTCGTCGGCATTGCCGCAGCGTCGCTTCGCCTCGGGGTGCCGGTTCACGGACGCGGCGATTTCCATCATTCGGTGAGTCTGTCGTCGAGAATGCTGTTTTGCGTATGATTTCTCTCTCGAAGGATGGGCAATGTATGCTCACACATCTTTGCCATTTGGTCATACTATTCGACAACGTATATCGACCCATATAGGAATTTGATTCCGAAGGCGACCCCGCCGAAATTATCAACGGCTCAAATCTCGATGAAGGCGATCGTCCCTACCTCGTTGCCATTGGATCAACAACCGATTCTGGAAATAGAAGGGTGGATTGCGGCGGTACCCTGATCGCACCCAAAGTTGTGCTCACGGCCGCGCACTGCTTCACTTGCGACAAAGACGCCGGATGCGCCGGAGGCTTTTCGCCGGGAGATTTCGTACGAAACATGGAATGGGTCGAAATTAACCGGTTCGACCTGAGTGATCCTGTCGCGAATGGCGTTGTCGCTTTTGATTTGTGCTCCACGGAAGGTGGGCTTGGTTGCGATTCGGATGAAGCATATGTGGTGCGGGACGACTACAATTACCAGACAAAAGATAATGATGTCGCTCTCATCATTTTACCTAATGCTATTTTGGGGATTGATCCGGTGGCCTTGAATGACGATGCCAGCTTTCCTGCTGACAGTGGACAGCCTAAAAAGTTGGAAGTTTTCGGTTGGGGAGCAACCACAGTCGGGTTTCCGCCCGGGGGCCGTCCCAACACGCCACGAACTACAACTCTGGGTTATTTGACTCGGTGCACATTGCCAGATGCATTAGCTCAGGTTGTACTTACGGATCAAATGCTTTGCGCTAAAAGCACGAGTTCGAGTACTTGCAACGGCGATTCTGGTAAGGGTGTGAACTTGGTTTTGATTTTTTCAAACATTTCTGTATCGCCATCCGAGACTCAAACATTTAACTGAATGAATGTCTTATTCTATGAACGAAAGGCGGGCCACTCATTGCCGAGAACGCTTCTGGAACAATTGTACAAGTCGGCGTTGTTAGTTTTGGGCAACTTGGTGAGCGCATTCCATTATTACTTGTCTGAGATGAGCTTTTACCGCGTCACTAAAATATATTCACATATGACGTCGCTTTATTCACACAACAGGTTGTGGACAGGGTGGTCTCCCCAATGTTTTTGCACGTGTGAGCTCAAGAGCAAAGTGGATTCGGCAAACTGCCTGTGATGATGTTGGCCAACTTTGCGGCCTACCAACCACAAGGCCAACAACAGAACCTACATCCATCGCAACCACGCTAGCACCCACACCAAACCCCACAATATCTCCCACCGCAAGACCAACTACAGAACCTACATCTGTCGCAACCACGCTGGCGCCAACACCAAACCCCACAACCACTTCCACTGCAAGACCAACAACAGAACCAACATCCATCGCAACCACGCTGGCGCCAACACCAAACCCCACAGATCCTGCCACCATAAGGCCAACAGCAGAACCAACATCCATCGCAACCACACGAGCACCCACATCAAATCCTACAACGTCTCCCACGTCAAAACCTACACCACGCCCCACGTCACAGCCTACATCTCGCGTCACGAGCCCATCATCTAGCCCATCATCTAGACCATCATCTGGGCCATCGTCTAGCCCGTCATCTAGCTCATCATCTAGCCCATCATCTAGCCCAACACCTAGCCCATCATCTAGCCCATCATCTAGCCCATCATCTAGACCAACATCTAGCCCCTCATCTAGCCCATCATCTAGCCCATCATCTAGCCCGTCATCTAGCCCATCATCCAGCCCATCATCTAGCCCATCATCTAGCCCATCATCCAGCCCATCATCTAGCCCAACATCTAGCCCATCATCTAGCCCCTCAACTAGCCCATCATCCAGCCCATCATCTAGCCCAACATCCAGCCCATCATCTAGCCCAACATCCAGCCCATTATCTAGCCCATCATTTAGACCATCATCTAGACCATCATCTAGCCCTTCATCAAGCCCATCAGACATCCCAACAACAACATCTAGCCCATCATCTAGCCCTTCAACTAGCCCAAACCTTCGACCATCAAATAGCCCAACATCTAGACCATCATCTAGTCCACCATCTTCACCCTCTACAACTTCATCATCTAAATCAGGCAAGGGAATCAAGTCAACAAAAAAGTCCAAGAGCAGCAAAAGTGTTGTTGCACCTGTTGCCAAATCCAGAACGGGATCCAAATCAGTTGTCGCGAGCAAGGGGGGAGTTGAAGAAGATGGTCTCACTCCTGTTACTATCATAATCACTTCAAGGCCCACGCCAACTCCATCATCTAGCTCATCGTCTATCCAAGCTTTTCAGGATGCGGGACAGGCTGACATGCCATCATCTAAACCATCATCAAGCCCATCATCTTCTCCTGCTCCTACCATCCCATCATCTAAATCAGGAAAGGGAATGAAGACAACTAAAAAATCCAAGAGCAGCAAAAGCATTGCTGCGCCTACACCACGCCCCACGTCACAGCCTACGTCTGGCGTCATGAGCCCATCATCTGGACCATCATCTAGCCCATCATCTAGCCCAACATACAGCCCAACATACAGCCCATCATCTAGCCCATCATCTAGCCCAACATCTAGCCCAACATCTAGCCCATCATCTAGCCCATCATCCAGCCCATCATCCAGCCCATCATCTAGCCCAACATCCAGCCCATCATCTAGCCCATCAATCAGCCCATCAGCCATCCCAACAACAACATCTAGCCCATCATCTAGCCCTTCAACTAGCCCAACATCTAGACCATCAAATAGCCCAACATCTAGACCATCATCCAGCCCATCATCTTCACCCTCTCCTACAACTTCATCATCTAAATCAGGCAAGGGAGTCAAGTCAACAAAAAATTCCAAGAGCAGCAAAAGTGTTGTTGCGAGCAAGGGACACATAAAAAAAGCATCAGGTAAGGCAAGAGGTTCTAGCATGATAAAATCTGCCGCCAAGGCAAAAAATCCTGGAGCAAAAGAAGTTGTGAGACTTTAGAAGAAATATTTGAAGTTGCTGCTTCAAACAGTGGGAGGTTTGGGTATATCATAGAATTCTATCAAAATAAATGAAATGATATTGCAAAGCATTCTTCTACCAGCTTGTTACTTTGATCTCGTTTATATTTGCTTCAGATAAACCTTTGTGTTCGCTCGCCATTTTTCCGTGCGTCTGTCTGCTTTGTCACAGTCATAGCACATACGTTACACTAAGCATTGGATTTGTCGAGTATAATGCCACAAATAAACAAATCAATGATTGCACCACAGTGCCTCCATTGCTGCGACAAGGCTCTGATTGGGCAAGTGTGCACCCTTAGCTAGTCGCTAGCCACTTTCTGCCTCCATCATCCGCTTCCTTTGATCAAATTCTTCACGTGCTGCTCAATTTTTCTGGCTAAGTCTGAACATTCTGATATCTTCATAGAAGTGATCACTTTACTCATGAGCAACACGGTTCAAAACAAGATATTAGCTGAATCTTAGCAAACGGCACACTGGTACTCACATGCTTTGAATCAATCGATGCCTGAATATTCTTATTTCTCTGCAAAAGCTTGGCAGAATCTTCATTTCTCTGCGTCAGATATTCTCTCCTTTTACTATCAACTCGCTTCAATAGCACGTCCATCTCAGCTCGATGTTGCTTTCGTAAATTTTGTTCTCTATGCGCAAGAGATTTTCCAAGGCTGCAATTCATATTAGTTCTCTCCTCTTCTTCCAATGCGTCTGATACGAGTTTGGTTGTGTGCGCCTCCTGGTAACGTCCTTGCTCGGCCATCAGCAATTGGCGCTCTCTGTATTGGATCAAATCCCGAGACCATTTTTTAGGCTTGTCATTGATACTTTCAGCAATAGATTTCTTCAGCGAAGATAATTGCTGTTGATGTGACAGCTCGAGATCTTGAACGTAGTCGTTGGACTTGCGCTCAAAGTCGTCGATGAAGCTATCCCAATCTTCATTTAGAAGGCATTGTTAGTAGCTGTGGCAATGTCATCCGCGTTTGAAAAAATATATACGTGGAAATAGCTTTGAATATGCATGTACTCACTGTGTTCGAATAGCAAATGTTGCTTTTCATGGGCAGCGACAATTTTATTTCGATTGTGGTTGTACTTCTGCTTGACCTCAGATACTTGCCTGGACTCTTCTTCTCTCCGGAGAGCAAGTTCGTGTTCCATAAACTCCTTAGCTAGGAGATATTTCCCTTCGGCATTGCATCGATCTTGGAAAGTATGTAATACACGAAGAAAGTGATACTTTTGTGCCATCATGTCGTCGTCTATGCTTTCTTTCGACTTAAAAGTTAGTGACCTGCCCTGATCAATGATGTGTAAGAATGAACCCGGAGCAGATGACTGATGGTACTCCTCCATTACTTTCCTCATGCAAGATCTTTCATGGCTATCTCTGCTGAGATCGTTAATAACTGCCAAGCACACGACTGAAGTAGAGATCTCGTCGTCATCGTCTTGGTAGTACTTGTATGTGGACCAAAGTGCCCTGCGTAATTAATAGAGGCCGAAGGAAGAGTGTTGTCATGATGATACACATTGGGTTTAGCCGGAAAACACCCACAGGTTCGCGTGCAAACAGTGAATGGTGTTGGTACTAAGTTGGCACACACCTCGCTTCATTCCGTGTGAAATTCTTCAATTGAATGGAGGCCGGGCCGCTATCAATGGCGATGTCCCTTTCCGTGTCCATCTTCCTTTTCCCAGCGCAGTCCATTCCTCTCTTCCGTCACGGCCGGTGATGTCATCGTTCCCAACTCAGTCGGACGGCTCAAAATGCTACAATTTTTTGAATTGACATTTCAAATTTAAATGAAAATTGATTTTTGGAACCTCCATTCCCAAGCTCCTCAGTTTTCATCCAGAGGTTTGAATGATTACGGCCCACTTACCAAGATGGAGCTTCTTCAACCCCATCCCTTGGAGTATACATTGGAGAAAGCAGGTGGAGTGTTGGATAATACCATTCGTAAATTGGCCCAACCCGGGAAGGAGGCCACATCAGTAGTGGAAAAAGCAATTATCAAAGATAACTCTTGGGATTCGAATGAATTTGTTCGCATAGTCCATCCGATCATTATCGAAGAAAAATGTATTCACGGTGGCAAGTTTCGCCTTACGCCAATGATTGGTTCTCCTCACTCTCTTTCTCAAGCAAAAGAGCGAGGAGTTTATCGACTGTTGAAGAATGGTGGGTGGAAGACAGGCTGCGCATTGAAAAAATCAAAAGGCATCCGAGGAAGAGTTTTAGAACAAATCATGGAGAAGATCGATGGCAAGAACGCAGAAGAGGTGAATCAAATCCTCGAAAATGACATTGGAAATGGAGCCGCCCTGCAGCCGCCACTGTCGCCACTGCCACCACTGCCACCACTTACCAAGATGGAGCTTCGTGGACCCCATCCCTTGGAGTATATTGGAGAAAGCAGGTTAAATGTTGGATAATACCATTTGTAAATTGGCAAAATCCGGGAAGAAGGCCACATCAGTAGTGGAAAAAGAAATTTTCAAAGATAACTCTCGAGATTCGAATGAATTGTTTGCATAGTCCATCCGATCATTATCGAAGAAAAATGTATTCAAGGTGGCGAGAATGGAACAAGGATAATAGGATTGCTATTGAGGAGATAGCCAATTCAGAGGTTGAATGAACTGATGAAGAGATAGGAAGACGTTAGATGCAAACGAGGAGAAGAAAAACGAGCGGAATGATTATGACAGAAAACAAAAGAAAGATAATAGGATTGGTATTAAGATTGCTATTGAGGAGATAGAGGCCAAGTCAGAGGAAGAACG
>JALLAS010000340.1:0-14234 GCA_036939415.1 Detonula confervacea | reverse complement strand
GCAGCCAATCAAAAAGAACGGCGAGGCTAAATTAGATGTGTTATGTGTTGTGTACAATCAACGGACGTAATTTACACATGCCCATCGCTCGCTTCGTTCGACAAATTTGCTTCGCGCGCGAGAAGCTTACTTTCATGTTCATCATTATTATTTTCTAGGAGTATTCGACAATTTTGGCGGGCGGGCGGGGGAGGGAGTCAATCAAGGCAAAAGATAAGATTCGATTTGGCGGGACCGCGGGATGGCGCGACCGACTTTATTTCTCTTTCCAACAATTCAAATTCAACAACGATTCCTTGGCCTTGTTCATTCTCAAGCTCATACTCAAGCTCATAGCCAAAGCTGTGCATCGTGTATTGTGGTCATTGGCATTGGCATTGCATTCTTGTTGCTGTTGCTGGCGTTGTGGCATTCTGCTTCATTGTTTCGTTGACACGTTCGTTGATACGTTGGCTCTATTGGATATATACTGCTCGGTCTCGTGGTGTCGTGTTGCGTCTCCACCGCATCTTGCTCCGTACTACTCCTACCATTTTTTACCGCGCCGCGGCAGCTCGTAATCGTAATACAGGTCGGCCTTCGATCCCGGAAAAACAGAGCGCGCATAGCTCTCTCAACTCTCTCCCTTCATTCTCTGCATCCGTGCTCGAATAGGTAGGGTCGGTCCACACCACTTGAAAAACGCACAATTCATCGGATCATCGCAACCGACCTAACCATGTCGTCGTCGCCAGCAGCCAGTCCGGTAATAACCTCGAGCAACAAGCACACGGCCAACTCCCACAATGCCGCCGCGCTACACTCAACCTCGGTCCTACTAAACAACAATTCCAATGACAATTCCAATAACAACAACGGCAATAACAATAACCATAAGGCCATCGGTCCTCCCGCCAACTCCGATTGGGACGACGACAACGACCCCTCCGTCGACGCCGCCTCCCTCGCCGACGCCGCCCATCTCGACCAATTGGAATCCTCCGAGGCCGTCGCCGACATTGCGAGCTTTGGCGAAATACAATTGAACGACGTCGATTTGGGCGCTCCCCCGCAGCAGCGAGATTTGGAAAATGGCAATGGCGGCGTCACCAACAATAATAATAATGGAACAACGGCGCCGCCGCCCGACAGCATCCGACGCGCCAAGAAATTCTACTACTGCCTCCCCATGCTCAACAAGCACAGATTTCCGATCCTGTGGTGCGTATCCGTGTGCTGCGTGTTGTTCGTCGCCGTCGGGTTCGGCGTGGGCAGTTTGGAGGAGGGGATGGATGCGGAGGCCGCCGCCCTGGGCGCTTCGGACGGCGGCGGCGATGGAGGAGGTTCGAATTCCAATGGTAATGGGGGTGGGGGTGCGACGTACGGGGGGGTGGTCATCGACGATGCCCCCTCCGACTACATGATATACGGCGACGATAGCGCAGAGATATTAGCATCAACAAACAACAATGACAAAGAAGAAGATCACGAGGAGGTGGGCGATGCCGTGGATCACACCGCTCCGGAAGCGCCGGAGGTACCGCGAGGAGGGGACGATAACGGCGATCTCGAATTGGGCGAGGTCATGGTGCACGAGGCGATCGAAGCGCCGGAGGTGCCGCGGGACGACAACGAGGACTCGAGCAGTGCCGTGGAGGCCGCCGCGATGCCGCAACCCGCATCGCCAAACACGTCGCCGACCGAAACGCCGACGTTCCCGCCGCAGCACCCCCTAAATCCAAAATGGTATTCGACCTCCGACGAAAAATACTCGACGTTGATCGAGGAGAATCGGAACGAGGGACATCATTCTCATTTGATGGCGGGGTTGTTTTGTTTGGAGTTTGATTTGTTTTTGTGCGGTTATAACGAGTGAGTGTTATTACTTATTGTTTGTTTGTATTGTATTGTTGCTGTTTGAGTTGTGCGTGTTATTTTCGTGTTGGGGATATGCGATTTTGTTGGTAATGGGTGTGTGCTTTGAATGCGAACTGTTACATGATATTGAGTTTGTTTTTGTATGTCATACGAATAATAATATGGTGCTGTTTTGAGCAATAACAATGACTTGTGACGGAAGCTTGTATGGGGGGTGGTTCAATAGATTCAAAATCAAGTAAAGCAGGGCTACAAAGAAGGATGTGTCAATTCAACAACTCGTCTTTCTGCATTGTTGTTGTGCAGGCAAACTTTATTCTGCGCTGGTTTGGAATAAGAGTCTCGCCTTTTTGGGATCAGGATATTCAGCATTCATTGCATTTCATTCGAATGATTGCTTGGTTGGATGGATGATGCGCAAGTTCTGTTGCATGTCCTCTAGAGCCGCGGGTCGTGTTTGGTACGAACGAGTTGATGATAAGTGCATTTATTTTGCGAATATGGGTCCACAAACTGACTTGAGGTTGCAGTGGGGTATAACATTATATCATTGTCGTTTGGAGATTGGAATATGCAAAAATCCTATCAGAACGAATCGTCAGGGCAAAACACCCCGAATGCGTTACAGCTGTAATGCTTCATCTCCCAAAATTCATTGAAAGAGGTAAATGGGTCCGGTGATATTGCAAGAATCGATGGATACAAATTTACTGTGCTTGCGATTGGGACCGCAGAGTGTCATAGACTTTTTGCAGAATTTGGCTTTGGAGCAGATCATTCCGTATCAGCATTTCCATATCTAGTACTTATATATCTCACACAAATCACGTCGAATGTTTTTTCTTCTCAATTCTCATCACGAACAATCCTCGCATTCATTTTCCGGCTTGATCTAACCAACACAAAAATTCGTTACACACAGATATTGTCCAAACGGCAAGAGCAAACAACCGTACAAAGACGGCCCGCCAAAAACAGCCAACTGGAACTCGCTGGAAGCAGTTCAATGGGCGCCAATCTTGACCACAGAAACCTCCGACTTGAGTTCTAACCAGGGCGGAAGCTGGGTGCAAGTTGGTTCCATACCGGAAAGCGATGGTGGAAGTATCGATAACGAGCATGGCAGCTGTTGGACGTACGATGATTGGGGGAAAGGCAGCGGAGGCGACATCGAGGATGAATGGACGGAGGATCATCGGAGATGGATATTGTGTTGCGACACGGAGGATACGGGAGAGGGTTGGAATGGAGATTCGCCGGACGATTAACGAGAACTGAAATTGTTGAAGAATGAAGTATATTGATATAGATGTGTACATGTTATATATAGCACGAATGACATGATTTAGCAGGAATTGCAATGCTGTGGAGATATTGCATCATCATGATAGTAGGTAAGTGCAGGAGTTATCCTCACCAGGTCAACAAACGTAGCAATTACGATGTGTCTAATTCATGCCTGCTCTGATCTCCTGGCTTCTTCCGACACATACAGGAAGTGATAATCTACCATGTGATTTTTCTGTTCATAGTTTCCCAAAAGGATGGCATTGCTTTTGTAGAAAAAATGTTGTCCCGTGATTTTCCATCATAAGTAGATGAACAAGCAGCACACATGAGAGTGATGTGGTTGTGAATTGGTTTATAATCTTGGCGGAAAATCAAAGACAAGTGGCGGATTTGAAGGCCTGTACTATACCTATGCGTGCAAGTCAATGCATTCAGAAACAGTGCATCTCCCAAAACCATATTTCACCAGCTGATTTCTTTGAAGACGCGCATGACTACAAAGGTGCACGGCTTTATCAATGCATCCTATCGTCTCAACACAATAGAAGCTATGCTATCACTTCATGGGGTACTTGGTTTGTTTGTGAACAGTCAAATCTGTGGCTGGTCTTGGGCGGTCTGCGGGGGTTTTCATTTTTCAGGACATGCAACTCAAACTCAACTTCCGCTTGAGAAAAAGAGGAAGTGAGGTAGGTAGGTGTTCCTTTAAACCATTTCTATTACCAATATGATCATATGATGATAGATCCTTGTCGTACGCCCAGCTTTGTAGGTGGTTTTATCACGGTCTGGCTGGTACCTAAAAACTACAACAATTGATAAAAATCAAACGCCACTCCATCAAAATCTGCATCAACAAGAGTTACCTGATTTGGTTTTCGGGCAAGGCACCGATCACTGACTCATTCAAGAGTGATTTGAGCCTGATTCAAGTCAGGTCCGTCATTTTCTTGTTCCATGTGAACTTAGTTTAGAACCAGGAAACGAAGAGTCAAGATCCGAAAAAAGAAAATGTCCAACTGCTGGAGGACGCTTTTTGGATTTTCAAGCAAGGTTCCGTACCACACGAAGTAGCGTCTGGCTAAGTCAAAAAATAGGAGATGGGTTTGGGCCAGCCCAAAGTTAAGTTTAGGTTGAGCTGATTTATTTGTAACATCAAGATCAGTGTCTTATTGAGAGGAAGAGAGAAAGGAGAAGCATTTGGGTTATAATATTAGCCACATTCAACACACATCAGTAATGTAAATCATTTCTCTACTTACGAGGACGAAACAAGAAGTTGTCTAGATGAGGATCGTAGACAGTCGTAGATGAAACGATGCTTTTGAAAACTTCAACAATGAGGGTAGCTGGTAGCAAAATTGATTCTTGTGGACTTTAATGATAGATGCCATTCAATGTCTCGCTGTTCAGCCTAAACTGCAACTAAGCTAGAGTGTTTCTCTTTTGCTGCCATGGCCCTACATTATTCAATTATCGAAAGCATTCGTCAAGTGCATCCTCATATCTCAATTTTCACTTCGTCAACTAAATGCATTTACATGTCAATCTTGATCTCCATTACCGGTGGCTTTTCCGATTTTGGCTCCGTCAGCATCGGCACCATCTGCTGCATCGGCATTGGCTGCATATGCGGCACCGACATACCCATTCCCGGAGGCCCGCCGTACACGCTGCCTCCCGCACCCATCATCGGATTACTCATACTCCTCATCAACATATTTTGCTGCGAAATCATGGCGTGCTGCGCGGCGTTGTTCATCATGGGATTCATGGGAGGCTGCGGCATCATCGTCATGCCCATGGGCGGCATGCCCATTGCCATGGGCCCTCCCCATGGACATGGGTCCCACGGACATGGGCCCAACGCTCATACCACCAGTAACGCCCGGTCCGATGGACATACCCCCAGGTCCTACTGACATGCCGCCGGGTCCGACGCTCATGCCAGCTCCTCCTCCGGCCATGCTGGCGGCAGCGCTAATCATGCGATCCTGTGGTCCCTCCTTGAGCACGCCGTTGGACCAATCGCCCTCGGCGATGAGGCCAAAGCTGTACTTCGTAATGCCCCTACCATGGGGCAACCTATCATCGTTGACTTCGCCAGTATACCTCCCCGAATCGCCATTGAGGTCCGTCCACTCCATGCCCCGAACATTCGTCTTCTCCTGCGGATTATGACCGTCGTTCTTCCTGGCATTCCACGGCAGGACCATCCCGCTCTTGGAGCCCTGCTTGCCCTTCCCGCCCCAGCTCGTGAATCCTCCGCGTATCCGTTCGTATTGGGAGGCGGCGGCCTTGTCCTGGGCGCCGTCGGTCCAGGTTCCCTCGTAGAAGACTCCGTTGTCGTACTTCATTGAGCCCTTGCCTTCTGGGCGGCCGTCGTCGTTGACGTAGCCGGTGTAGGTACCGTAGTCTCCGAATTGGTCCGTGAATGGCATCTGTTTTACGGTGCGTCCGCGATCGGTGGTGTTGGCGGGAATGTTGGCGTTTTTGTTGTTGCGCGGCTTGCGTCCAAACATCTTGGGCTTTCTGGGTTCGCCGTCTGCTGAGCCGTCCCTTCTGCTGCCGGGACTGCCACTTCGTTCATCCATTTGACGCATGTCTTGCTGTGATGATTGAGGTTGATGCTGTTGCTGCTGATTATTGGTATTCTTCCGTCCTCCCTTGATTTGATACTGTCGCCAGGCTTCGTTACCAGGAGAATTGCCATCATTGTTTTTGAGCGGCATCTCATACTCCTCATGTTGATGATGCTGCGGTATGTGTTGTTGTTGCTGCTGCTGTTGCTGCTGTGTTTGATGACGGCGATCTTCATGATGTTGTTCTTGCTGTTCCTGATGACTATGCGGTATTTTAGGAGGAGGCGGCGGCGGGGGAGGACTGCTCATCATCTGGCCTCCTCCTACCGTTTCCGACACGTTCGAAACGCTGCTCATCATTCTCATTATCGGATTAATGTTGCCGAACGATGAACCGCCTCTGATGCTGTTGTCGTTGACTGACCTATCGTATTGCTGTTTTTGCACTTGTCTGGGTGCATGGCGGGGACTGATGTGGTCTCGGCCAGGGCCGTTATTGTCGCCGTCATGAAAGGAATGTCCGTGGCGATCTTGACGGTGCGTCACGGGAGGCTGGTGTGAGTCTTCGTGAAAGGAATGTCCGTGACGAGCTTGCCGATGCGTCACGAGAGGCTGGTGCGATTCTTCATGAAAGGAATGCCCGTGCCGATCTTGCTGGTGCATCACAGGAGGCTGTTCATCAGCCACAGATGCAGGTGCAGCAGGCAACCCGGCGCCAGGTGAACTCCTACGACGATTATGCCCTTTGACCGGCTTGGGCCGCTGCGGTATAGCACCCAAAATTTTGTCCACATGTTGCTGTTGTTTTGTCCGAGACGCTGCTTTGGCTTTGTTGTTACTACTGGCCTGGTTGTTGCGTTCGCCCAAGCTCTTGACACTCTTGCTGCTGCCCACCCTTGGCAACTTCTTCGACTCGATGATCTTCATTGCCATCATGACGTTGGCCATGTCCACTGCGTTGAGATCTTCATCGTTATCTTTCTCGTTGTGGTTGGTTTTGTAGCTGTGGTTATCAACAGTAAAAGAGTCTCTCCTCCTATTGTTCATAACATCGTTTGATTTCCTGCCACTGCCATTCCAACTAGCCTCGTCTAACTGCAACTGCTCCTGCTTCTCACGTTGCTGCAACCTATCATACGAAGCTTTCTCAACATCGATTGCTGAGGCCCTGCTGCTCCTTCGTATAGCAGTAACCAGCTCGGAATTCATCATGTGATGATCCTGACGATCTTCTTCTTCCGGTTGTGACTGCTGACTCCAATTGCTCCTATCCACGAGCATATCATTGCTCTTGCGACGTTGGATTCCCATCGCCGTCAACGCCGCCGCCGTGGCCCTCGCCACCCGTTCCTCCTGAGAAGCCGCCCTTGAAGCAGCGGCCGAAGCTCCAGTTCGGTTGTTGCTGGGACTACTGCTGCTTCTAACGGAAGTGGCACTCAAAGCTCCGATGCGGTGGTTGCTGGGACTGCGACTGCTTCCTCCAATGGAAGCAGCTCCTGCTCCTACTCTGCTGCTAGGAGTGCCTGCTCCTATCCTGCCCGCTGCACCGCCTCGTATTGGCTGATAACTCTTTTTAATAGCAGCAGTAGCAGCAGCAGTAGGAGTACCAGTAGTACCAGCCGTGCCACCAAAGCTACTGCTCCGTACGCTATTGCCCGCGAGCAACTGCTGCGATAATTCCGAGAGCGCCGACGCCTTGGATCGTGCCCGTCGTCGGGATAGAATGTTGTTGCTGATGCTGGACAGCTGTGTCGATGGCCTTCTTTCTGGGGGTGCATCCAGCGATGGCCTCTCCGGCGACATGGCGCTTCTCGGAGGCAGGGTATTGTCATCGTTATCGAATGAATTGAACGAATTGTTTCTCCTCGGCTGTGGCATGTCATCATGAACATTGTCATGAACACGGTCAACATTGTCATCAAATCTCCTCGGAGGTGGCACGTCATCGTGAACATTGATATCATTGTTGTCATCAAAGGAGTTTCTCGTGAACGAATCCCCTTCTTGGAACGAGTGGTCGTCGAACGAGTTCTTACGTCGCATATCATCAATGTGCGGAAGATGCTGTGGCTGCTGCAGTTGTTGATCCATCCTTCTATCGTACGACAATTCATCTTCGAACGAACCCTGGGAATGAAAACGACGATGACTGGGATGCTGTTGTTGATCATCCATCCTTGCTCTGGGAGGCGGCGATCCCTCCAACGAATTATCTCGTTGTCGATTATTATTGGCCATGTCCATGTTGTTGTTATTGTATTGCGGCGGTGGCATGCTCCTGTCCATTCTATCGAACGAAGTCTGCCGCTCCATCGGCGGAGGCATGCGATCGTGAAACGACGAACGAGAACCTTCTAGTGAGTTGGGAGACCTTGCCCTGCCGCCTGCATTGCCACGACCGCCGTAGTCACGGGGCGGCGACAATGTTCTGAATGACACACCTCCACCCTGCTGTTGCCCCTGATGCGGCGACTGATCAAGGGAATGACGGCCCTGATGCTGCTGCCCCTGCTGCTGTACTCTAAACCCATGTTGCTGATTTTGCTGCTGCTGCTGGCCCTGGCTCCCGCCGAGCAAACTCAACTCCTCGAACGTCGCAAACGAATTCTCAAACGGATCCTCCTCCGTGTACTGGCATTGAATCCATATTTCCGGCTCCGTCACCGATGTATCCACGGCCGTAGTATTGTCCTCGTCAATGGTACCGTTGAGAGAGTTGTTGAGTGACGAGCGATGACGGCCCAAAGAGTTGGATTGGGTCGATGCCCGCGATTGTTCGAACGAATCTCTTCTCGGTGGCGAGCTGGACCGTCTCCTCGACGAATGATGCGGCGGCGACCTACTTCTTCTCAATGGCTGGGACGAATTATTCCGACGCATGGACGGCGGCAGCGACGATTGAAGCGAATTTCGACGGGATTGCGGCGGCGATCGACTGCGACTTCTCGTACGAGAATCGAACGAATTGCGCCTTCGATGCGGCGGCGATGGGCTCCTGGATGGCGATAGCGAATTGCGATTAGGGCCACGAGGGCTTCTCCTCCGTTGGCGATCACTGCCTCCATGTGGAGGATGATTGCAATCGCCTTGATTGGCCATGGGCGGAGGATTGCGGCTTCTGCTCCTACCGCCACGCTGCTGCCTCCGCCGCTCCTCTTGAGAGTCCGGCGAAGGCGTACGCTCTCGCACCACCAACGCATTGGAATACTCCGTGGGCGGCGGCGGTCCGCGGCTTCGCGAGCGACCATGGCCGCCCGCTCCTCGCGGCTGACTTCCGGGTCTATCCATTGGTCTCCCCCTGCTTCCCGGCCGGCTCGGAGAGCGAGAGCGCATTGGAGATGGCGGCCTCTTGTCTCCTCCGCCAGGACCTCTGCCGCGCCTGGACGGTCCTGCATTGCCGTCCGTGTTATTTCCCATTCCGCTGTTCGGACGGTCATCCATGCGACTATTCGGACGACCGCCAGGACGGCCATTGCTGTTTCGCGTTGGCGGAGGCGAGTTCGTAAAAAAGGAATTCCTCGACTGCGACGAGCCGCTTCGTCCACGGGGCGGCGAACGGCTGAAGCTGCCGCGACGTCGAGGAGGCGAACCGCTGAAACTGCCGCGATGCCGCGGAGGCGAACGGCTAAAGCTGCTGCGGCTGTCAAAGCTGCCCCTTCGGGGCCGGCCACGGAAGCTTCCGCGAGCCGACCCCGGCGACAACGAATTCCTCGGCGAACGCTGCGGCGATCCGTAAGGCGAACGACCCCGTTGCCCGCGCGGAGGCGATCGACTTCCTCGACTTCCGCGGCCGTCGAAGCTACCCCCGCGACGGCTGTCGAAGCTTCCGTGAGACATGGGCGACGGCGAATTCCTCCGCGGCGAGCCGCCGCGCCCGCGATCGTCGCGGCGCCCGCGCGGAGGCGAGTTTTGGATGTCGGAGCCCCTTCCTATTCGATGCGGGGGCGAGCGACGGCCGCGACTGCCGAAGCTGTTCCTCGACGCGGGCGACGGCGAGTTCCTCTCCGGAACTTGCGGGGAGACTACGCCGCTGCCGCGTCGAAGCAGTTCCTGCTGCTGCTGACGGCGTGGCGGCGGCGGCAACGATGATCGGAAGCTGTCGCTGAATGGAGAGTTGTTGGCGCCTTCCTGAGAAGGACTTCCTCTCGGCGAAGGCGATTGACTCCGTCGAAAGGAACGATCGTCGTCGTCGAACGAACTCGGTCGCTGCCGTCGCGGCCTGCCTCTGCCGGGACCGCCTCTGCCGGGAGGACCGCCGTCGTCATCGGGCGGCGGTCCTCTGCTGCGACTCCGCGGCGGCCCGCCATTCCCATCTCCGGGCGGTCCCCTGCCGGGACCTTTGCCGCCGTTGGGCGGCGGTCCTCGGCTGCGATTATTTCGCTGCCTGTCATGGCCGCCGGGACCGTCGCCATTGCCGGGCGAAGGTGGACCTCGACCGGGAGGACGGTCGAAGCTGCTGTTGCTATTGTTATTACCATTGTAATTGGGCGGCGGCGGCGGGCCTCTGCTGCGACTTCTGCGCCTGTCATTGCCACCGGGGCCGCCGCCGTTGTTGGGTGGCGGTGGTCCTCTGCTACGACTTCGCTGTCTATTGTTGCTGTCAGGATTGTTGCCATTGTTGTTGGGCGGCGGCGGTCCTCTGCTGCGACTTCTCCGTCTGCCGGGGCTGCCAGCGCTTCCAGGACCACCACTGCGGTTGCAAGGAGGCGGGCCTCTGCTGCGGTTTCTCTGTCCGCCAGGGCTGCCAGGACCATTGCCAATGCGAAGAGGTGGTTCTCTTTCGGGTCTATTGCCATTACCAGGAGGCGGGCCTCTGCTACGACTTCTCCGGCGTCCGGGGCTACCAGGGCCGCCTCCATTGACAGGAGGGGGGCCTCTACTGCGATTTCTCTGCCTGCCAGGGCTGCCATTGTCAATGCGAGGAGGTCCACCACGGCCGCCTCCATTTCCATTGTTGGGCGGCGGACCTCTGCTGCGGCTTCGCTGTCTGCCAGGGCTGCCTGGCCCGTTTTTGTTATCGGGCGGGCCTCTGCTGCGATTTCGTCGACCGTCTCCGGGACCACGGCCACCATTATTGCCGGGAGGACCTCGTCCCGGCCTCGGTCCGCCACGATTCTGATTATTGTTGTCGTTCGGCGGCGACCGAGATCTCGATCCTCCTCCTCTCCCATCATCGCTGCCGGGACGCCCTCTGCCGGGCGGACGATTGTTGTTCGACGGAGGCCCTGGTCCCGATCTGCCACGACTGCGATTATTGTTGGGCGGAGATCGCGATCTCGACGACCCTCCTCCTCCTCTCCTGGACGGAGGAGGACCTCGTCCGCCCGGCCCTCGTCCTCGCCTATCTCTGCTGCGATTGTTGCCCCTGCCCCTGCCCCTGCCACGACCACGGCCAGGATGAGGCGGCGACCGTGACCCCGAACCTCCTCTCCTGGAAGGAGGAGACCATCCCATTCGAGGCCGTCGCTCTCCCGCCTTTCTCCGAGGCAAGGCCGACGGCGATTCGGACCCGGAACGAAAGCCGGATCCCCCGGACGTGCGACTCCCCGGCGACGATGGCGAACGAGACCGCGCGGGAGAACGACCGCCATTGCCGTCCGGCGAGGGAGAGCGGCGGCTGCGCCGGCTATTCGGCCGCGATCCGCTGCGACCGCCGCGTCCTCCGGGCCCATTATCGGGGCCGTTATTATTGGGCCTTCTTCCCCCGGACATTGGCCTGCCCCGCGACGGCGGTTTCCTGCCTCTGCCATTTCTGTTGGGAGGAGGTCCGTCGTCGTCGTCGTCGTGATGACCGACCCTAGGCCTTCGCCTGCCATTATTGTCGTGTGCGGGGGAAGGTCCGTCGTCGTGGCCTATTCTGGGTTGGAAGGGTACCAACGCCGTGGACTCGGGACCCGATCCCCCCGAAGACGACCTCCCCAACGACGACTCGTCGTCGGATCTGTCTCTACCTATGCTGTCTCTATCGTTCCTTCTATGATTTTGCAGTGGCGGCGGCGGTCCCTTATTGCTATTCGACCTCCGCAACGAAATGCTCAACTCCGCCGATGCCGATGCCGATGTTGATTTGTTGTTGCCATTACCATTCTCCAATAACAGGGGCTTGCCGTTGCCATTGCCATGCGTGCTCACGCTGAGCATGGATTCGTCGGCTGGAAACGGAGGCGGAGCTCGGGGAGGATGGTCGCCGGGCACGGAATTGTCCCCCCCAAAACTTGCTTCGTCGCCGTGCCTATTATTATTTCTGCCCCTTCTACAATCCCCCGGAACGAAGCGGCCGCCCAGCTTCTTCATGAATTTGGGTTTGCCCATTATCCGCGATGACCGGCTCTTGCTTCGCCCGTTGTTACCGCTATGAATGCTATTGCCGCCATCACCGCTTCGAGAATTGCTGCTTTTGCTTCTATTTGCTTTGGACAAGGCTCTCGGCCTGGAAAACGACCTTCTCCTTCTACCGCCACCACCAACGCTGCCGCCGCCGCCGCCGCCCTTGTTATTGCGATCGTCCCTACCGGGACGTTCCGGAGCGGCGTCCTTCATGGGCAACTCGCTCACGACGCTCCCGTCGTCCTCCCTTCTCACCTCCATTCCCCTTCTTATTCTAACGCTGCTCCCATCGTCGTCATCGGCGGCGGGCCGGCATTCCCTGCAGCGCTTTTGCAATGTGTGCCACTTGTCGAAGACGCGTTCTTGGATTTGCACGTGGGGATGATGGATGCAGTATCCCGAAGAATGGAATTTGGCTCCGGGGAAGGCCGGTTTGTTGATGATTGCTGCTGCTGATTTAGTATTGCTGTTGTTGTTGTTGTTACTGTTGCTGTTGCTGTTTGGCTTTCGTTTGGAATTGGTGGAGGGTTTCACCGTCAGCACATTATTGGAATCGGGCGTATCCCGCGGTCCATTTGCGTCGCCGGACGTCGATGCATTGTTTTTGGCCGAGGCCGATTTATGTTTGTTCTTTCCGCGTTGATGCTGCGGCTTCTTTTTAACGGCATTGTTCGGCCAGAACGAATCGTCGTCGTTATCATCGTCGTACTCGTAGCAAATTTCGTCGTAGCTCATCTCTTCCTCCTCGATGGAAGGAACCGGTCTGTTATTATTCTTGCCCCTCTTGGGGGGAGGTTGTCGTTTTCTTCCAGCTCGATTCTTTTTCTGAAGTTGTTTCGACTTGTCGTCGTCTTCTTCGTACTCGTAGCAAATTTCATCGTAACTGAGTTCTTCCTCCTCGTCAATGGCGGAAACTCTAGTTTTGTTGTTTTTGTTGGAGGAAGACGGCGGCCTTTTCCGTATTCGGGGCTGATTCTTCTTTTGTCGATGCTGCTGCTGCTGCTGCTGCTGCTGCTCCTTCGATTTTGGCTCGAATGTATGCGAATGCTCGTCTTCCTCGTACTCGTAGATAATTTCGTCGTAGCTCATATCCTCCTCCTCGATCGGGGTCACCCTCCTGCCCCTTTTGATTATTTGATTCTTCGTTTGCTTTCCCGTTGTCGTCGTCGTCGGTGGAGGAGGAGGAGGATGCCTCGGCGTCGTCGTCGATCGGAAATGGGAGGATTCGTCATCGCTCAAATCCTCGTGGAGGACGCTGCCGCTCCCTATTACGCTTTCGGATCCGATGACAACCTCGTGATTGGTCGCATTGTCGTCTACGTTGTCTTCGTCGTCGTCATCGTCATCGACGTCGTTTACCAAGTATTGCAAATAGGATCCCGGAGCGCTATTGCCATCGTTGAAATTCGATGCTTTGGGAGAAGCTCTTGATATTGATGGCGGCGGCGGCTGCGGAGGCTGCGGAGTCGAAGGCTGCTGCTGCTGCTGCTGCCGTTTGGAGCGCGAGCGGGATCTGCTATTACCGCCCCCCCGCCCGTTATTGACGCTGCCTCCTCCCGCCGGGTTGCTACGAATGCTGCCTCCTCCGGACGGCGGAGGACCGCGAACGCGCGGCCGCTGCCGCTGCCGCTGCTGCTGCTGCTGCCTCTTCCAATGACCGCTCTGCAAGCTATTCTCGTGCACCGAAGCCGACGAGGACGCGGCGCCCTCCGGCTCGGCCCCCCTGCCGCTGCCGCTGCCGCTGCCGCCGCCGCCGCCAACGCTGCTTCCGTAGCGAGCGTCCTGCCACCTTCCGCCGCGCGGAATGCAGCTCCCGCCCACGGAAGGATCCGACATGGCCAATCGATCTGCCGCGTTCGCTTTGTTCACGCTTTATGTTGTGTTGGAATGATTCCTACCTTGCTATGATTCCTTGCTATTTTTTGCTATGATTGCTGCAAGATCCCGTACAGTAAGTACGTATCGTACGTATGTACAAATAGCGTGATATTTTTCATTTTTGGACCTCGCACTGACCACCGGTCGCCGACTGCGAACTTCAACTTAGGTAGGACGATATTTCCACTCGACGAGTCGGAAAATATCCCAACATTGATTCCGATTAGCATATATAGTGTAAGAGCCTGCAAGATCCTGGATTGATACGTACTGTACGGTATGTATGTACGTAGATTTTTT